>CM039505.1:6446953-6596532 GCA_022432975.1 Begonia masoniana | reverse complement strand
GTTCGATTCAACCTCTGAAACTCTAAAACATGCATAGGCTTTTGTGTCAAGGTTAAAACCACTGTAGTTGTACAGGTAAGTTTGTATTCTAGATGTATTCTGGGATTGTTTGGAATATTTCTGTTAAGTTCACGCCTGGAGTGGTCTCGAATTTTAGAGCTATCCATGCGTTTGTTTTCTTGAAATCTGTCATTTGTAATGAAGGTCTGAAAACCTGTATGCCTCTGTTGTACTCGAGAACCATGTTTTGAGTGGTTTGAGAATCTGAGATTGGTATGTTTTCTGTGTTTTCTGCTCTCTGTTGGTATGTCTTTCTGTTAAAGAGTTGTCAAATTCTGCCTTGAAAACTTAGTCATCCGCCCCAGTTATATGCCTAAGTCTTCCGCCCAGTTTAAAACTCTGTGTTCCGGCTGACGTCATCCAGTCATCCGCCCAGTGTATTGTCTCCGGCTGACGTCAGCATACGTCTTCCGCCCAGTTTAAAACTGTCTTCCGGCTGACGTCATCCAAGTCATCCGCCCAGTGTATTTGTCTTCCGGCTGACGTCAGCATAAGTCTTCCGCCCAGTTTAAAACTACATCTTCCGGCTGACGTCACCCAAGCTCTTCCGCCCAGTTTTACCCAGCCTCTTCTGCTGAACTCTATTCATTTTTGTCTTATCTGAATCAATCACTGCTTCTAGTTTTAAACTAAGTCTTCCGCCAGCCTTATGCTAATTTCTGTTCCGTTATCCATTAATGAAACCTGTTTTAAATTTCTACTCCAGAGGACACTCTCTCTCTGCGAAGTTTTAAGGTTTCGAAAACGTTCAGATTGTCTCTGATATTCTGCTCCCTGTTTTGTCTATGTTCAAAAAAAAAATAGTCCCTGTTTTCTGTTAACTGTCCCGGAGTTATGGCTCCGATCCCGAACCCCGATCGGGTTCGATTTCGGGCTGTCACAAGTTCTCCACGAGAATTCGAGATTTTGGTCCCCAGACCGTGGATCGGACTCGGACCCAGAACCTTAGAGGACTGACTGAAACCAGACCGAAACCTTCGGTCCGTCCGGTTCCCTGGTCCGGTCCGATTTTGCCCACCCTTACCCTTCAGGGTTTGATTTGTTTCATTTTAAATAGTTTAAGGTTTTAGTTGTTAGGATTTTTAGTTTAGTGGTTATTTCAAATTAATTTCGTACTTTAAGGTTCAAATTAGTAATTACGCTATAATTTATTATATTAATTGTACTTTAATTGCATTAATTATTGTTTAATACATCAGTATTTTAATAAGGTAAAATATGAAGATAATCGTAACATTATTGTTTTTAAATGATATAAAAACATTAACGCAGTTTATTCTTATTTCCTATCAACATGGTACAGTTGAAGTCAAACCGTAATAATTATGGACATAAATATGAATTAATTTTATACATTCAACAAAATATAACTAGAATGGTCTAGTGATTTTAATTTTACAACAGTGATTATCATTTATTATATGTAATTATATCAATTGATTATATTTAGTTAGAGTCTTTTATCACTTCAACTTGTTTTATGTTACATTACAAAAATATTGTCTGTTACGAATAAATTAAATAACTGTTAATAATATGGTTAAAAAATAGGCTTAGTGTTAATACTTGAAAAAGACTTATTTTACAAGTATTTTTAATTATAAATTGTTTAAATTTGAGGAATAAATTAAAGTAATACATATATATTAACAGTGAATATCATAACATCGCCTCCGGCATCAGTATATTTATCAATTATTAAAAATACGTGTTATTTTTCAGATACTTATCATTAATTATTTTTATTTGCAGATTACTAATAATGTGGAAGATTTAAAACAATGGAAACACAAGAGAAAGAGAGAGAGAATCTTAACAAATGATTTGGAAGTTGTTGGAGATTTTTGAAGAGGAAGAAAAAAATATTGAGATTATTTGAATTTAAAAAAAAAAACTAATTTTTTGGCTAAATAGGAACAGGGAAGAGAGGACTGGAAGGAGGATTCATTCAACAAGAAAAAGGGGCACAGTCTTCAACGGATAACTCCACAAATTTCTCTTCTTATCAAGAACAAGTTTTTTTTTTTATTTTATTCTTTTCTTATTTGTTTATAAATTTATGGATTGTTTAAGTTATTTCTTTCTCGTGAACTAATTCTTTTTTAGCTAGATAAGAGAACACTAAACTATTAATTTTTTGTGGAATGTTATTTATTTATGTTAAACAATTCAATATATTTTTATTGATTAATTTATTTTATGCACGCCACATGAATAAATACTAAGATACTATTTTAGACGCCATGAAATAGTTATTGAGACGTATATTGAAATACTATTTTAGATGCGTATTGGCCTATTCTATTATGTTTAAATCTTTATTTTACCAAAATCTTAGATTATAAATATTTAGATATATAAGTCTACTTAATCTATTAGCTAATTCCCGTAACAAATAATAGAATTTTGATTTTTCTTTTCTAACCCTGACGGTAATGTAATTATTTGATGGCAAGGAAACTCAGATCATGACGAAGCGAAGACCAAAAATTATTAGGATTTTATGATTTATTGGCAGAAATAATGTTACTTTTATAATATACAGGAGAAATAAATATGGATTCATTGGGCGCTTTAATCATTAATCTTAATTAAGTTTATTAATTAAAATTATTAAATCACTCGGTTATAAGATGTCACTCGATGAGATTTATATTTACACCTGACAAATGGTAAAAATAATTAATTTTATATCCATCTTTCATTAAATAATTCAATAAATAAATAAATAAAGGAAAAAGGTGGGGCAAATGCAAGAGACAATGGCATGTTTTCACTCACAGTCCATCAATTATGTAATATGAATGCTTTGCATATTGTAAAATGTTCACACCCTAATTTTGCAAGAGAGGACACATCTTTATGTCCATTGACTTCTATGAAATTAACCACATTTTTGTTGTAACCCTCCCCATTTTATACTGTTTTTCTATATTGTAAAAGTAATACCATGTTTGCACTATAATCTTACTTTCTGATGTGTCATTTATGTATTCATTCATTAATTAGTAGTATTATATTGGAATGGTATAAATATTATCTTCAAATCTTTACTTTTTATATTTATTTATTAAATGATCTTTCATTTCTTTTTCTCTTTTCTTGTCAATTCTCTTAATAACCAAAAAAAAAAAAAAAAAAAAAAAAAAAATTGTCCCCCTACCCCCATCCCCCACCCATTCTTCTTTAATAACCTTAAATGTTCATCTCCTCTACAAGTCTCTCTTTCTTCGGAAAACAAATTCATTTATTTCTACCTCGTGTATTTGAGAAAACAATCATATACTTTTAAGAGATTACAATTTATAGATAGAATAATACTAAAATTATTTTTAATTATATATTATAATCTTATTTTATGACGTGATATTTAAGTATCACTTATTAATTGTGTTAATTATTAAACGATAAAAGTAAAATAAATATAATATTATTCTTATAAATATAAGAAGATAGTCAATGCAAAGACAAATTGCTTTTGACTTGTCATGAATTTTCGTCTAAACCCAAAAAAGATATAAGAAAAAAGTTAATTTTAATTATATACTATAATTTTATTTTATGATGTGATATTTATGTATCACTTATTAATTGTGTTAATTATTAAATGATAAAAATAAAATAAATGTACCATTATTCTTAGAAGATAGTCAATGCAAAGACCAATTGCTTTTACATGTCATGAATTTTCATTTAAACCCAAAAAAGACGTAAGAAAAATTGTTAAATTGTCCCACTCCCCACCCACCACCCACCACCCACCACCCATTCTTCTTTAATAACCCTAAATGCTCATCTCCTCTACAAGTCTCTCTTTCTTTGAAGAACAAATTCAGTTATTTCTACCACGTGTATTTGAGAAAACAATCATATACTCGTAAGAGATTACAATTTATAGATAGAATAATACTAAAGTTATTTTTAATTATATACTATAATCTAATTTTATGCCGTGATATTATGCATCACTTGTTAATTGCGTTAATTATTAAACGATAAAATTATAAAACAAAATAAATGTAACATTATTCTTATAAATCGTATAATAAGATAGTCAATGCAAAGAAAAATTACTTTTGACTTGTCATGAATTTTCGTCTAAACCCAAGAAAGACGTAAAAAAAATTGTTAAATTGTCCACCCACCCACTAAACCATTTGCCAAAATTCTTAACACCGATTTCCTTTGGATCCGGACCAGGGCCACCTAGCTTCTCTCCTCTGCCATGGCCCACTTTCGATTTCTCAGCTTCTTCTCTGCTGTCATCTTCCTCACAATGCCTTCTTTTTCCCAGCCCACCGACCTCTTCTATGCTGGATTCTTCAACACAGGAGCAAATCTGACCTTAATCGGCGTAGCGGAGATCGAGGGCAATGGAATTTTGAAGCTCACTAACGAGACCAGTAGATTACTAGGTCGAGCTTTTTATGCTTCCCATTTTCAGTTTAAGAACTCTACAGATGGTAAAGTTTTCTCTTTTTCTTCCTCGTTTGCTTTCGGAATAATTTCTGAGGACCCGAAGCACGGCGGCCATGGATTGGCCTTCACCATAGCTCCATCGAAGGACTTCAAGGCTCTCCCCATTCAGTATCTGGGTCTTCTTACTCCCAACAACACTGGTAATTTCTCAAACCATATCTTCGCCGTTGAGTTCGACACTTCTCAGGATTTTGAGTTAGGAGATATCAACGGTAACCATGTCGGAATCGACATTAACAGTATGGTGTCGAATGCTTCCACCGCCGCCGGTTATTACTCTGATGAATCGACGAAACAGGATCTGAATCTGAAAGGTGGGAAAGCCATCAAAACTTGGATCGATTACGATTCAGTGAATTCTATTTTTAATGTGACGATTTCGCCGTTTTCGACCAAACCAATCAAACCCATCTTGTCATTCAAGGTAGATCTCTCGCCCATTTTTAAGGATTACATGTATGTCGGATTCTCTGCTTCAACTGGTTCGCTCGCTAGCTCACACTATATATTAGGATGGAGCTTCAAGATGAACGGACAAGCTCAAGAGCTCGATTTATCCTCTCTTCCGTCACTTCCGGTTGTAGAACCCCCCAAAAAGCTGACAGCTTTTTTAATAATTGTAGTGTCAGTTGCGGCTACAATCGTATTTGTTTTTGCAGTAATTTCCGTCGTTTATCTCGTAAGAAAAATCAAGAACGCTGATATAACCGAGCCATGGGAGCTTCAAGTGGGTCCACATAGATACTCTTACAAAGAGCTCAAGCAAGCGACTAGAGGTTTCAGAGACAAAGAGCTTCTCGGCCGTGGTGGATTCGGAAAAGTCTTCAAAGGGTTGTTACCAAAATCAAAAACCCAAATCGCAGTAAAGCAAATTTCCCGCGAATCAAAACAGGGTCTGCGCGAATTCGCCGCCGAAATAACCACCATTGGCCGACTTCGTCACCGGAACTTAGTTCAGCTCCTCGGATGGTGCCGTCGGCGCGGCGATCTTCTCCTTGTTTACGACTTTATGGCGAACGGAAGCTTGGACCAGATCCTTTTCGACGACTCAAAAACGATTTTGAATTGGGAGCAAAGATTTAAGATCATAAAGGACGTTGCTTCGGGGCTTTTATATCTGCACGAAGGCTTCGAACAGGTGGTGATTCACAGAGATGTTAAAGCAAGCAACGTTTTGCTTGATAGTGATTTGACGGGGAAAGTCGGAGATTTCGGTCTGGCTAGGCTCTACGAACACGGCGCGAATCCGAGCACGACGAGGGTCGTCGGAACTTTAGGGTATCTAGCTCCGGAGCTACCGAGAACCGGCAAAGCCACCACCAGCACAGATGTATTCGCTTTCGGAGCTCTTCTGCTCGAAGTTGCGACCGGAAGAAGACCCATTGAGCCGAAAGCTACGCCGGAGGAGGTAGTTTTGGTCGATTGGGTGTGGGATAAGTACAAGGAGGGATCTATTTTTGATGTGGTTGATCGGAAACTGAACGGCGACTACGATGAGGTTGAAATGGCTGTGGTTTTGAAGCTGGGGTTGATGTGTTCGAGCAACTCTCCGGTGGATCGGCTGAGCATGAGGCAGGTCGTGAAGTATTTGGAGGGGGAGATTGGTTTGGCGGACGATTTGATGGCTGCCGGCGGTTACGACGGAGGAAAGGCCCGGCACGGCGATGGGTTTGATGAATTTGTTAACTCTTTTGCTTCTTCGTTCAACCCCGCTACCTCTTCTTCCTTCGCTACAAATAGGGATATGGATGGTAGCTTCGCTTCTCTTTCTCCTCGTCCTATTCTTGGTAAAGAATAACAGATCTCCAAATTTCTGAAATTTTCCTCCATTTTTGCTTTAAACTGCTGATTATGGAGATGTTTTTCTCATTAGTACTGTGCTAGCATGGATCATGTAAGATGTTCTTGATTTTCCGTCCAACACAGCACATCAGCAGACACATGACGTAGTTATGATTAGTGTTTCCAGCCATGCTCGAGAAACAGCACGAGCAAAAACTATCGACTAAAAAGAGATGCAAATATCATATTTTGCTGAATTTTATATTTCAATGACCAATTTTAGCTCCTTCTCTGAATATGGTATTCCTTTTCGAGTTAATTAGTGTAGTTAACAATGGGATTTTGTTACGCCTGATATTCTATTTACGTACTCTAGGAGAAATAAGAAAGATGTAAAGAAGTAATCGGTTGTAGCTAGTTGTTTTTAGCTAGAATTAACGATCTGTAGCAGTTAAAAAATATAGTTACACAGTTAGGAGAAAAAAAGAATAAAGGAAGAGAATAAAGAAGAGCTAAGTAGTTTTTGTTGGTGGAAATCTAGGTAGGTGAGGGTGGGTCTCTCACTCAACCCAGAGTCTGTAATTTCTTTTTTTCGTTGTTTCTAGAATAAAAGTGAGAGCTCTTATCAATTTGGTATCAAAGCGACGTTCCTCAGGGATGCGAAGAATGTTAACTAGAGCTGAAGCACAAAAAGAATCGATGGTAGATTGGCAGAAAGAATTGAATGAAGTCAGAGAAGAGTTACAACAGATTTCAAAGATTTCGGTCATGGAAAAATCGATGCTGTTAATGCACGAGCAATTATCAAAGTTGATAGCGAGGACGGAGGAAATGAGTATTCCAAGGCAGGAGAACCTGACGGGATCAACTGAAGAACAAAGTCATAAGAAGTATGAGAGCGATATGACGATTACAAATAGAGAATATTTACCGAGGAAGTTAGAGCTGCCAATCTTTGTGGGCGAAGAGGTAGAATGATGGATTTTTAGAGCTGAACATTATTTTTCAGTGAATCGTCTATCTGAAGAAAAGAAGGTGGAAGCAGCAACCGTATGTTTCGAAGGATCCGAGTTGTCGTGGTTTCAATGGGAGAATAGAGCTAGACCCTTTCGAACGTGGATGGGGCTGAAACAATTACTAACAGAGAGATTCCGCGTGATGTAGGAAGGAACGAACTGTGATAGACTATTAACATTGAAACAAGAAGTATCAATGGAGGAGTATCGGATTAAATTCGAGACGCTTATCTTCAGTTTATTGGGGGATACCAGAAGAGGTATTAATTAGTGCTTTCTTTAATGGCCTGAAGAACGAGATTAAAGGAGATGTCAGACTTATGAGACCGGGTGGGTTAAGAGAATTGATGCACTTCTCACAAATGGTGGAGAACAAAAATCTGTTGCTCCGATCAACAGCGACAAAGCAGTTATAAAAACGTTCGACGGTATATTCCAGAGAATACAAATGATAGTTATCGTCAAGCTCATGAAGTTTTAACAAAACCTCAGGGAGCAGTTAAAATGGAGATTCCAAGGAGGAGATTAACGGAAGCTGAAATGCAAATAAGAAGAGATAAGGGGGTTATGTTATCGGTGTGATGAAAAGTTCAGTCCGGGACATCTTTATAAGAAAAAAATGTTGCAGGTTTTGATTTTGGAGGATAGAGACGGAGATATTGATAATATGATGAATGAGGAATGGGAGGAAAAAGACAATATAATTCAACCGAATACAGTAGACTTATCTTTAAATTCCATTAGTGGAATTCAGACGCCGAGGACAATACAGTTGAAAGGAAATATCCAAGGGAAAGAAGTTGTAGTGATGATAGATAGTGGAGCTACACACAACTTTGTCTCTCGCAAACTAGTTCACGAAAGGGAATTACTAGTGCAAAACTCCAACCCATACGAGATATCAATGGGGAATGGAAAATCGTTGGGAGGGACAGGCATTTGCAAAAATGTGTTGCTTGAATCACCGGGGTTAGAAGTGCGAGAGGAGTTTCTACCCCTGGAGTTAGGCAATACAGACGTAATATTGGGCATGCGATGGTTGGAGTCTATTGGCGACATGCAAGTGGACTGGAAACAAAAAGTGATGAAATGGAAGGATGACCAGAAATGGATAGAAGTAAGGGGAGATTCTACGTTAGATAGAAGATCTATTTCATTAAAATTAATTATGAAGAGCCTGAGGAAAGAGAGACAAGCTATATTAGTTCATTTCGGAGGTTTAGAAGAAAAGAAGGAACAGGACTTGTATAAGAACGAAGCTTCTATCACGAAATTGCTGTCTAAATATCGAGAGGTTTTCTCTCTACCGAAGGGGTTGCCCCCAAGTCGGCAACATGAGCATCAAATTGTGCTCAAAGATAATACAATACCGGTGAATGTTAGACCATATAGATATCCGGTGATACAAAAGGATGAAATCGAAAGGTTAGTAGGAGAAATGTTATCGGCTGGAATAATACAACCGAGCTCTAACCCTTTTTCAAGTCCTATTGTTCTGGTGAAAAAAAAAAAGACAATAGTTGGCGATTTTGTATTGATTACAGAGCATTGAACAGAGAAACAGTGAAGAATAAGTTTTCCATTCTTGTAATTGAAGAATTATTGGATGAGCTGTTTAGGGCCAAAATATTTTCTAAACTGGATTTGAAATATGGGTATCACTAGATTAGAGTAAAGGAAGAGAATGTGCATAAAACTGCTTTCCGTACTCATGAAGGGCATTACGAGTTTTTAGTAATGTCTTTCGGCCTTACTAATGCCCCTTCTACTTGTCAATTACTGATGAACAAGCTGATTCAGAAATATCTTCGAAAGCTTTTACTGGTATTTTTCGATAACATCTTAATTTACAGCAAATCATGGGAAGAACACATACATCACTTGGAGATTACGCTGAAGATATTGGTAGAAGAGAAACTATACATCAACGAGAAGAAATGTTCATTTGCGAAACGGGAGTTGGAGTATCTGGGTTAGTAATATCGGATCATTGTGTCGCAGTGGATCAAAGTAAAGTGGCGGTAATTCGTGAGTGGCCGGGCCTCGTTCATTGAAACAATTACGCGGCTTCCTGGGTTTAACAGGGTACTATAGGAGATTTGTTTCAGGATACGGCTCTATTGCTTTACCCCTCACAGAACAGTTAAAAAAGGATAAGTTCGCATGGAATGATGAAGCGGAGTTTGTGTTTAAAGAATTGAAAAGTGCTATGTGCTCAGTCCCTATTTTAGCACTTCCGAATTTTGATGAAGTTTTTGTTCTAGAAACGGATGCGTCGGGGATAGGTGTAGGAGCTGTATTGATGCAGAACCAGAGACCAATTGCTTTTTTCAGTCAAAAGTTATCGAAGCAAAATAAATTGAAGTCGGTGTATGAATGAGAGTTGATGGCGATTGTTTTAGCGATTCAAAAGTGGAGGCCGTATTTGTTGGGGAGGCATTTTATCGTTAGAACTAATCAAAGGAGTTTGAAATTTTTGTTGGAGCAGAGGTTAATAGCTCCAGAACATCTAAAATGGCTTATTAAAATTCTGGGTTATGATTTTGAGGTTCAGTATAAGCCATGATGTGAAAATAAGGCGACAGATAGTCTCTCTAGGAGAGAAGACAATAGCCAGGAGCTAATGAATATGAATGTAGCGTTCACTCAGAGTTTGATTTCACGGGAGGATTTGGAAGAAGGAATGTTAGAAGATGAGAGATTGAAGATGATTAAGCAGTGACTGTTACAGGGAGATGGAAGAACAACAAAGTTCGTTATACACGGGAATCAACTCTTTTATAAGAACAGAAAGGTGATTTCCCAATTGTCACCGGTGATTCCTAGGATACTAGAGTTTTTTCATGATAGTCCTCTGGGGGGACATGGAGGGATTACGAAAACATATGGGAGAGTGGCATGCGAACTTTTCTGGTCTGGAATAAGAGGTGATATAGAGAAGTACGTGCGAAATTGCTCTGTTTGTCAAAAGAATAAGTATGAGACTTTTTCTTCGGCGGGATTGTTGCAAGCACTTTCTATTCCGAGCGATATATGGGAGGATATTTCAATGGATTTTATTGACCAATTACCGAAGTCAGATGGGTTTGATACCATTATGGTGGTGGTGGATCGTCTGAGTAAGTACGGTCATTTCATATGTTTGAAGCATCCGTATTCAGCAACTACAGTGGCTGAAAAATTTTGCAGAATGTTTTCAGGTTGCATGGTCTGCCTAAGTCTATCGTTTCTGATAGAGATAAAATATTTGTGAGTATATTTTGGAAAGAGTTGTGGCGTTCACAGGGAACAACTATGAAATTGAGTTCTGCCTACCATCCTTAGATGGATGGGCAGTCGAAAATGGTTAACCGTACGTTGGAGACGTATCTGCGATGTTTCAAAGGAGAGAAGCCGAAGGAATGAAATCGATGGTTGTACTAGGTCGAATATTGGTATAATTCTACATATCAGTCGGCGATTGGCATGAGCCCATTTAAATATGTTTATAAAAGAGACCCTCCTTCTTTATTGAGGGGTGAAAAAGAGATTCCCGTAGTGTCGGCAGTCGATGAGCAGTTGTGAGAGAGGGATGAAGTTCTGGAGAGGCTGAAATCTTATCCCAATCGCGCTCAACAGTTGATGGTTCAGGTAGCGAATAAAAAGCGCTGTCACATCGAGTACGAGATCGGAGATAAAGTTTGGTTGAAGCTTCAACGGTACCGACAGAAATCGGTGGCGACAAAACGCAGTCAGAAAATTACATCCATGTTTGTCGGTCCGTTTGCAATCATTCAGAAAATCGACAAAGTAGCGTACAAGTTATTGTTGCCGGAGTCGGCCAAGATTCATCCGGTTTTTCATGTATCGCTGTTGAAGCCAGCGAAAGGCGAGTTATCATAACAGTTCCTTTACCGGAGGAATTACAGACAAGAGGTAAGGATATTTGTGAACTGAAATCGTTGTTAGATGTTAAATTCTCTCTGGAAACTCATCAGCCAGATTTGGTTTTGATTTAGTGGAAAGAAGCACCCTCCTTTGAGGCAACGTGGGAAGTTTTTGAGCATATCAATCAACAGTTTCCAAAATTCAATCTTGTGGACAAGGTTTGTTTTTAGCGGCGGAGTAATGTTACGCCTGATATTCAATTTACGTACTCTAGGAGAAATAAGAAAGATGTAAAGAAGTAATCGGTTGTAGCTAGTCGTTTTTAGCTAGAATTAACAGTCTGTAGCAGTTAAAAAAAATAGTTACACAGTTAGGAGAAGAAAAAAATAAAGGAAGAGAAGAAAGAAGAGCTGAGTAGTTTTTGTTGGTGGAAATCTCGGTAGGAGAGGGTGGGTCTCTCAGTCAACCCAGAGTCTGTAATTTCTTTTTTTCGTCGTTTCTGGAATAAAAGTGAGAGCTCCTATCAGATTTATCCAAAAAAAAAAAAAAAAAAACAGGTAGAGAATAAAACAGCTTGGAATTATGGGTGTTGGTTGAGCGGCTAATTTCTATCAATGAAACTTTCATTGCAGCATTTATACAAACAGGTGGAGGGCATTTGAAGGCGGGCGACGATTTCCTCGCCATTTCTATCTTCTTGCTTGATTTTCTTTTCCAGAACATAGAATCTACGTCATAGATGAGGAAATGACTTTCATTCGATTACAAAATACATTGCAGATTGGTGAAATTCATTGGACAAGCTGAGAATTTCACTCATTTTTGGAAACAAAGTTGCACCAATGGTTAGCCAAGTCTAGGGGTCTTCACTACTTTTCCTGATTTGTCGACGTATAATTAGGGGTGTACAAAACCGGCCCGGACCGAAGAACCGGATCAGAACCGATCTATTTGGTCCGGTTTTGGTCTGTTTACCATAAAAAACATTGAATTTCGGTTCTGCTTTAGCATAACCAAAATTTTCGGTTCGGTTTTGGGTTTAATGTCAAAATTCCCGAAAACCCGACCCGGACCACGATTTCTGTAATGGTTTGAAAATTTGTACACTTGATATTATTGAGGTTATTTGATGAATTATTTTGTGAATGAATATACAAATAAGATAAAGAAGTAAAATATATAAATTAATACGATTTTCATAAATTCATTTATAATTAATTAAAGAAGATTAATATAATCTAATTGGGATATAAAAAAAAAAAAAACAATGTAAGGGAGGGTAAAGTTGTCTTTTCGAAGAGATAAGTATGGTTGTTTTGTAAAATAACCTTTAAATACTAGGGTAAAATGCATTTTTTGGACTCAACTATCGGTTGAGTGCAAAAAATGGATCCAACTATGTTTTTGTGCAAAAAACGGCTCAAAGTATTGAAAATGGACAAAATATGGCTTTGCGGGTACCCGTGTACCATCCGCGGGGAGTGAACCGGGGAGAACGGGTACCCGCGTTTTAAGAAAGGGTACCCGTTCTCCCCGAGGGGGCATTTTAGAGGGTGAAATGCCCCCTCTGGGGAGAACGGGTACCCTTTCTCAAAACGCGGGTACCCGTTCTCCCTGGAAAAAGTCCATTCTTCTATCCATTTTTTTATTTTATAAATTAATTTAAAACAAATAGCAAATAATATTCAATTTACTTGAAATTTTTATCACATGTTCACCACATTATGGAAAGATAATCTGAAACGTTTCGTGATTTTTTGATACTCATACGATTTATTGTAATTTTATTTATTTATTTTATAAAATAATTATAATAAATCGTACAAGCGTTAAAAAATCACAAAACTTTTCACCTAATCTTCTCATAATGTGGTAAACATGTGGTAAACATTTTAAGTTTATTAAATATTGTTTGCTATTTGTTTTAAATTAATTATAATTAATATACTTTTGCTATTTGTTTTAAATTAATTATAATTAATATACTTGAAATGTTTAATATAATTAGTATAATTAATTTAAAACAAATAGCAAACGATATTTAATAGACTTGAAATGTTTACCACATATTTCACGCACGTTATGAAAAGATTATGTGAAAATTTGGTTATTTTTTTTAACCTTGTACTATTTATTATATTATTTTAATAAAATAAATAAATAAATTACAATAAATCGTACGAGTATCAAAAAATCACGAAACTTTCCAATTTCTTTCTTAATGTGGTGAACATGTTGTAAATTTCAAATAACTTTGTGTAATATTGTTCTATTTGTTTTAAATTAATTTATAAAATAAAAAAAATGGATAGACAGATGGACTTTTTTCCGGGAGAACGGGTACCCTTTCTCAAAACGCGGTACCCGTTCTCCCCGAGGGGGCATTTCACCCTCCTAAAATGCCCCCTCTGGAGAACGGTACCCGCGTTTTAGAAAGGGGACCCTTCTCTCTCCCAGGGGGCATTTTAGAGGGTGAAAATGCCCCCTCTGGGGAGAACGGGTACCCTTTCTCAAAACGCGGTACCCTTTCTCCCTGTAAAAATCCATTCGTCTATCCATTTTTTTATTTTATAAATTAATTTAAAACAAATAGCAAATAATATTCAATTTACTTGAATTTTTATCACATGTTCACCACATTATGGAAAGATAATCTGAAACGTTTCGTGATTTTTTGATACTCCAACATTTATTTTAATTTTATTTCTTTAAGTTTATAAAAAATTAGAATAATCGTACCGCGTTAAAAACTCCAAAACTTTTCACCTAATCTTCTCATAATGTGGTAAACATGTGGTAAACATTTTAAGTTTATTAAATATTTTTTGCTATTTGTTTTAAATTAATTATAATTAATATACTTGTGCTATTGTTTTAAATTAATTATAATTAATATACTTGAATGTTTAATATAATTAGTATAATTATTTAAAACAAATAGCAAACGATATTTAATATACTTGAATGTTTACCACATATTCACCCCTTTATGAAAAGATTATGTGAAAATGTTTGTTATTTGTTTAACGCTTTGTACGATTTCTTTATAATTATTTTATAAAATAAATAAATAAAATTACAATAAATCGTACGAGTATCAAAAAATCACGAAACTTTCCAGATTATCTTCTATAAGTGGTGAACATGTGTAAAAATTTCAAATAATTGAATATTGTTTGCTATTTGTTTTAAATTAATTTATAAAATAAAAAAAATGGATAGAAGAATGGACTTTTTTCCGGGAGAACGGTACCCGCGTTTTAGAAAGGGTACCCGTTCTCCCCGAGGGGGCATTTCACCCTCTAAAATGCCCCCTCTGGGGAGAACGGGTACCCTTTCTCAAAACGCGGGTACCCGTTCTCCCCGGTTCACTCCCCGCGGATGGTACACGGGTACCCGCAAAGCCATATTTTGTCCATTTTCAATACTTTGAGCCGTTTTTTGCACAAAAACATAGTTGAATCCATTTTTTGCACTCAACCGATAGTTGAGCCCAAAAAATGCATTTTACCCTAAATACTATTGAGATATTGAGGTCGCATCTTGTTGGCTGGTTTACGCAGAGAAAAAGCTGAAGAAAAAGAAATGGAATGTTTTTAAAAAGTAATAGGTGGCAGCTATTTGAAGTTTTCATTAATAGGTGGCAGCCATTTGATGTTTTCATCATCGTGAAAACTTAGAAAAAGAAAATTCTAGAGGGAGAAGATAGAATGAGAAACCAGAGAACGACCAGAGAACGGCGAGAGAGAAACCGTAAGGGAGAAGAGAGAAAGGGAGGGGGAAAACGCTAGTTTCGTCGATCCGTCCTTTAGGGAAAAGTGATCAGCTCGTTGAGAGGAGCGTTTTGGCGTAGACATCGTTGGTGTCGGCGGAGATTTCAGAAAAATAGGAGAGGAACCGACGATTTCGGTAAGTGAAATTTACACTTAGAATACTTAATTTCGACTTTATCATATGATTTAGGTGGAGATAATTTATTTGATATTTGGATTTGGTGAAATAATTGACGTGATGATTTTGTATGAAGTTTTTGGTTGGGAGTGTTGGCTGTTGTCTGTTGGTAGAGGTGTTTGAGAAATTGATTAGTGTTTGAAAACTTGTGTTCTTTTACGTTGACAGATTAGAGTTAATTGGTTGAAAACTTGTGTTCTTTTTCGTTGACAGATTAAAGTTAATTGGAAGCCTTGCCTTGAATAAATTTGGTGTTTAGTGGAATTCCAACTTAATTTAAGGAAATAACTACTTGATGATTTTCAATTAAATATTGCCTTGGATTGATATTAAATTTTAAATCATGAATATGGGAAAAAGAAATGGTTAAAATTGATTGTGCCTCTAATTATGCACAATATGTATAACTATGAAGGGAAAAGAGTAAGGGCCTTACGCATAGTCGTCCCCTTTGGGTTGAAAATCCCTGAAAAGCAGGCTCGGGGTACTACAGTCCGGCCGGTGAAAGCCCGAAAATCTGTTGGGATGTTTTATAGTTATACATGTTGGGTTGAACTTGTAGAGTGCATTATTTAACAAATATCACTGATTGTTAAATAAGTCATTGAAAATTCTTTGATTGATAATTATAAATGCATAATTTTGTAATGCATTGGAAATTCTTGATTGATGATTGTATCGGAATGTTGGATTAAATACAATGTGACATTGACATTCTTATTGAACTTGTGATTTTGAATGCTTAATTTATTACAATTGCATTTGATATTAGGTGGTGAATGTGATTTGAAAAATGTAGAGTTTAAGCATACCCGTTTTATAGCATTGGTATGGTTATTAAAGAAGCATGAAAAACTGAAAAATTGACAATGAAGGATTATAGAGAATGATAGAGGATGTTGGGTCCTAGATTATGAGATAGAGCCTAGATTAATTATTCTAGGTGTTTGTTTTACTTGCTGAGCGTAAGCTCATTTGTGGATTATCTATATTTTTCAGATATTGGATACGTTCACCGAGAAGATTAACCAAGGTCAAAGGTAAAGATGTACAACGAGGCATAGGATCGATCCGATTTATTATTTTATTGTCAGAGTTGAAAAGTCACATGTCGTGACTCATTTTATTTTATTGTTTCCGTTGTATTCTGATGTTTAATGTAAATTGTTGGAGGAGTATAAATGTCAATAGTTCATTGGCTTGTTTATTTAATACTTCCTATTTTAGGATGCCATGTAGGAATCGTTAGAAGAAAGTCGTGTTGAATAGCTCATTGCTCTTGTCGTTGAATAATTCCCACCTCGGGAATCCTATCCGTCGGGATCCGGTCGGGGGCCGGGTCGAGTCCTGACAATTTCTCACTTATGCCCTAGGCCCCTAACTATCGTCAGTTGAGTTCCCTAATCCCTACTTCCCTTTCTCTCTGATCTCTCACTTCTCAGTTCCCTTCACAAATCGCAGACGCAGAATCATCTTCGCAAATCACAGAATCATCTTCGGTTCTGTCTTTCAGGCTCATCTTCCCTACTTTCCTTCTCTCTGATCTCTCAGTTCTATTCGCAAATCGCAGACGCAGAATCATCTTCGATTCTGTCTTTCAGGCTCATCTTCGCAGACTCGACTCTCGAGTCTCTCACCTTCGCCCTCGCCAAAAACTCGCCGTCTCCTCTCGCAGTCGCTGGTCGGTCGAAGGTCGCACTCTCCCTTCGAGGCTTCGACCCTCTCTTCGGCGAAGGTAAGCCCTAATTTATCGTTGAACTCTTCGGTTCACTCTCTCTTAGAAATATTTTTTGATAGTTTCAATGAACTAATTGAAGACATTCACGTTTTTCTTGCTGGCTTAGATGGAATATTTAAGCAAATTCATGTAGAAATTCTTTGCAAAGACCCTGTTCTAAAATTAGAAGAATGTTATGCTTTGTTCGAAGAGAAGCAGTTCGTCAATTTACTTTAAAATGGGAAAACCAGAACCGGACCAGAACCGAAACCGAAATTCTGGTCCGGTCCTTAAAAAAATTTTAATAGTACCGGTACTTAAAATTAAAAACCGAATATTATTGGTCCGGTCCTAAATTTTTTCAAAACCGGACCGGACCACGTACACCCCTACGTATAATCGAATCCGATCTAATCTATAATGATTACTTGAATTTGAATATTGGGCTCAAAACCGCCGTAAAACGCCATAGAAGCGCCTCAAAACCGGTTCCAATCCCAAAAATAGTCGAGAAAGAGTTGGTCCGGGTCAACAAAGAATCATCCAACCTCATAATTCCGACAGATATCGGAAGGAATATAAAAAATACTGTAAAAATACCAGGCAGCGAGATTGTGAAGAATAACAGAGTTTACAAATTAGCCCCATCGTCAACAGTTGGTGGGTCCGGCCTCTCTTTGAACTACGCCAACGTAATTATCTTCGCGGAACGGTGTTTGCACGCGCCGGCGACAGTTAGCGATGAAGTGCGTGGGGAATTGTACGACATGCTGCCAGCATGAATCAAAGCGATTCTCAGAACGAAGCTGAGATGGAGGGGGAAGAAGAATGTGAGAGTAAGAACGGGCAAAGATGGCAAACGGAGAGAGGAATGGAAAAGCAGAAGTTCGACGCGCGGCCGAGAGCGTTGATGGTACAGACGCTTAATTACTCGGATTTGGAGAAGACGGAGGTAGCCATTGCTGAGGTTCTGGTGGGGCTAAGTCACATATTTCGGTACGAAAATCGTAGGTCATATAAATAATGTATAAGTTTTTCCCCATTATTTAATTTTAATTATTTGAATATAGTTTTTGAAAAGTGTAACTAAATTTTTTTTAGTTATACCAGATTCTATCATACAGTGACGTTTTATTTTATGGCTTGATTTAGATGCCGAAGTTAGGAATGCTTTTTGTGCCATGTTTGACTTATTTATATGAGTCATATTCCTACTCACAAAATCAAGATTTTGTAAATATTCTTCCGGTGTTCTAGTACAATATTGTTTGGTTTAAGACTGATATTACATAGATTTATTCTTGTGATTAGTCTAAAAAATATTGTATTATGTAGGGAACAAAACTTTACTTATAAATCACTCAATTTCTACTATCTAAAATGATGTAAGATTGTACACCTTCACTGGTATGAGCTAGGTCTTCACAATCAATAGAATCTTGTATCGTTATGCATCTACATGGCAGGCAGCCACATTTTGTTATCAATTTATTTTCTGATTTTAATAACTTTGTTTCGTTTCCCTTAGTTGATGTATAATGGAAGGGATTGTGATAGAAAAATATTGTGGGGGGATTGTTTATCTTGTTGAAATTCTTTTTTAAAAACTATCAAGCAAGTATTAAGTAAAGATGATCTACACGCGTACACTCGAAATAATATGGTAATCTTTTGAAAATTTATTTTATTTTAAAATTTGGGCAGGTCTTGGTTAAGAGTCAATATGACGTCTAAGATTTAGTTTGGTATTGTAACATATTCTTAAATAATCACTTTTAGTTGTGCTGTCAAAATTATGGGTTAAAAAGAATTATCAAATAATCACTAGTTTTAAGCTTTTTAAAAGAAAAGTCAAATGGGCCCTAAAAAGATAGAGAGATTCGATTACATAAGTGGTCGACTAGACTAGAGGGAATTTTAAGGAGGCCAAGTTTATAGAATTAAATTTCCTTTTAGAAAGTCTGGCTATATTAATTAGGTTATATAAAAAAAATGGACGAACTATTATATACTTTATGAAAATAACTATGGTAGAGCATACTAATTAAATTTATTCATCTATTAATTTTTCATAATATCGTGATTGTTGTACTTCTTGTGATGATGCACAATATATAAAGTTGATTTGGGTCGAATTTATATACAAAATTTTTTGTGTAAATTGCTTAATTGTGAGGGATGACGTGAGAGTTATGTGATCGGTAGTCTCCATTTCCCATTTCTTGTCGATTATCATTTGAGTTCCATCGTCAAAGAATACGATAGAGAAAGAAGAATATTAAACTGAAAATCATTAGTTTGAAGATTCCTTTGCAAATCATTCCAATGGAGTATGAGACTAAAGCCTAAAATACACATAATTTTTAAATAATACGCTACATCACAATTTGAAGACATTATACGCATCAAATACGAGATTATCAAAGACGAAGAGTTTACATTAATCATGATTGTATAATAGAAGTAGGATTATAGTAAAGAATTACAGGTAACAAATTGAGCTTCATTTAACAACTCGTAGTAGCTGTCTTGATTATTCAACTTAATTTTCCTCTTAAGTCAACATAAAAGAAAAAAAATCAATGGTCCCCAACTATAATTTCTTTGTTCGGAGAGGCTAGTCTAGTCAACATTCGGTGCTTTTGAAAATAGGCTAAATTCCAAAATACCCCTTGAAGTATGAGTGTTTATCGAAAAAACCTTCAAACAAAAAATCATCGCAGTCAAAACCTCGAACTATAAAAAATTGTCAAAAAAACCTTGACGGAGAGCCTCATGCCCCCCAAATTGTAATTCGAGGTGTCGACTTTAAATCGTGGCTCCCCGCACTCTCAGGTCCCTCCACCCGTGCACTGCATGCGATCAATTCGGCGAGCCGAGTCAAAATCGCGGCCCCCAGCATTACACTTGGGAAGATGCAGGGTGCTCTAGCCCTCGCGCACGTGCGCTGTGTCAAGGTCCGGGCTTGTCCAAGGCATGTTGCCTATGGCCGCCCTTGCTGTTAGTTAGATTCATTTCCTTTTTAAGTAATTCTGTTGTACTCTTTTTCTTTCTATTTTTGGCAAGAGTAACTCCTCTCCACTATAGCATGTATACTACTGCCGTAGTGAAGATGGTCCAGATTGCTCTTTAGGGGGAGAAGCATGACTGCACGTAGACCCCCTACCCACTGATGTAATTTGCTGCTATTCAATAAACAAGCTTTTTACATACACCCTCTTTATGCACACTATGCTCAATGATGCTGCTTTCGATTAATCTCGCTCACTCGTTGCTTACTCGTTAGACACAAGCTCGCTCTAACGAAGTGGGCGCTCGGTGCCGTTGGCACTCTCGTTGGCTGACCCAGTACAAGTGTGATATTGGGTGCCGCACGGTATCGTAAGCCCCTTGAAAGTAGGACCGTGACAGTTGGTATCAGAGCCTAGGTTGGCTCAAAATCGTGAGAAAGTATGCCGAAGAAGAGTATGATGGAAAGGCCTAGTGCACCATCGGATCAACTCGAGCGCCTCGTCGAGTTGGAAGAAGAAATACGGTATCTGCAAGACATACTGGACAACATTCGATTCATAGAAGAACGAATGAGGGAAATGTCTGAATTTCCTACTGAGATAGCGGCTATTCACAACAGAATAGACGCCATACCGATTCCAGAGCTGTTGAATCGAGTGGAGACCCTCGAATCCCGACAAGAGAAGGGAAAGGGAGGTTGCACGGAAGAAAGTTCCATAGGTACTATAATCGGGGTCCTAGAGCGCGTCAATGAGATCGAGCTGGCTCATACCCGGTTGTCAGAAACTGTGTCTCAAGTAACCATGGACTTCAGAACAATGTTTGATTCTCTCAGGGCGGAGATTGCCGAGATCAACATTAAACTGAAACTTACTATAAGAGCCATGGGGAGTCAAACCCAGGCCACTACTGCTGCTGAATTCAGTCGAGTGAAAATCCCAGAGCCAAAGCCCTTTGGGGGAGCCCGGGATGCAAAAGAAATAGAGAATTTCATCTTTGACATGGAACAATATTTCAAGGCCACTAAAACGGATGAGGATTCGAAAGTGACCTTGGCCACAATGCATCTTACTGACGATGCAAAACTTTGGTGGAGATCAAAGTACCATGATATCAGTATCGGTGAATGTGTGATTGATACTTGGGAAGAACTAAAAAGACAACTAAAGGATCAATTCTTCCCAGAGAACGTTGAGTTCAATGCCCGTCGATTACTTCGAGAACTGAAGCAGACTGCAAGCATCCGTGAATATGTCAAACAATTCTCGGGACTCATGCTGAATATTAGAGATATGTCGGAAAAAGATAAGATCTTTGCTTTCATCGAAGGTCTTAAACCGTGGGCCAGGACCAGATTATATGAACAAAGGGTGCAAAGTCTGTCAAGTGCACTTGCAGTCGCTGAGCGATTGTTCGATTATAACATTGAGAACCCTGAGCAAGAGAAGGACACTCCAAGTAGCCCAACCGCCCACAAGTTTCAGAAACTGAACACAGGAACTGATGAAAAGAAGCCGTTTGTCCCAAGAGAAGGTTATGAAGCAGCAAGAAATGCTAACAACCAACGACAAACAAATAGGTCTGTGTCATGTTTTCTGTGCAAGGGACCCCATCGAGTAGTCGAGTGTCCGCATAGATTGGCCTTAACTGCTTTACAAGCTTCGATTCAGGATGACAACTCAGCTAAGGAAGTTGCTGAAGAAAAATCCACCGAGCTTGCTGAAGTTGGGGCTATAACTTTCTTGTCAGCTATACAACAGCAGATGGAAGAGCTTAAGAAGAACCCAGGTAAAGGCCTCATGTATGTCGAGTCATCCATCAACAATAGATCTGCTACAAGTACGATGATAGACTCGGGAGCCACTCATAACTTCATTACAGAGAAGGAAGCTCGCCGTCTTAATTTGAAGCTTGAAAAGAATGATGGTAGGATGAAAATAGTAAATGCAAAAGCGATGCCAGTACTTGGGATTGTAAGGAGAGCCCGGTTGAAACTCGGCTCATGGACGGGACTCATTGACTTTGTCGTAGCACGGATGGACGACTTTGATACAATCTTGGGGATGGAGTTCCTGATAGAACATATAGCCATCCCAATACCTTTCACAAAATGTTTAATAATCACAAGTAACAACCCAACTGTTGTTCCTGCGATTCTTAAACAACCAAGTGCTATCAACATGAAGATGATTGCTGCAATGCAATTCAAGGAAGGGCAGAAACAAAACGATCCAACCTGTATGATTGCTCCGTGGGAAACAAGAAAAAAGGAGAAAAGAATACGCCCTGAGCTCTCAAAAGTCTTGAAGGAGTCCAGGAGTACCATGCCTAGTTGCTTACCCAAGACATTACCTCCACGAAGAGACATCGATCATCAGGTTGAACTGAGTCAAAGATCTAAACCTCCTGCAAAGGCCCCGTATATAACAGCTATGACAGAACTAGCAGAACTGGAGAGTTGGCAGAGTCTGCGTAATGTTGCACAATCTTGTTCTAACTGTCAAAAGAGCTCTTCAACAGGACTGAACCCGTTTGAAGCAGTTTGCGGGAGACAACCAAGCATGCCATACAGCTTAGAGCAACAATATTCTGGAAAGAGTCCGAAAGCTTACAACTTTCCTAAGGAATGGAAGCACAATACAGAGATAGCTCGTGCTTACCTGAAGCAGACCTCTAAGCATATGAAGAAGTGGGTAGCTAAGGAACGGCAACCAATGGAGTTTAAGGCTGGTGACTTAGTACTAGTTAAGTTGCGACCTGAACAGCTTTGCTTGAGGGGTAGGAAAGACAAGCGACTTACCAAAAAGTATGAAGGCCCTATGGAAGTCATCGAGAAGGTCGGGAGAACATCTTACAGAGTTAATCTTCCATCATGACTCCAAATCCATTCAGTGATCCCCGTCAGCAACTTGAAGTCCTACCATCCAGCCGACGAGAACAAGAACAAGGAAAGGAACAACCACTCTAGACCAAGTATCTCCATCAGCAACCAGAAGAAGAAAGAAGTTGAAGAAATTTTGGCAGATTGAAGCCTCAAAACAAGCCGACGAAAGTACCAAGTATACCTCATCAGGTAGAAAGGACCAAGTGACGATGAAGTATCTTTGGAGAAAGCAAAAAGACTTGGAGAACTCATCACAGATGATCGAGGAATTCAAGAAGAAGCAGAGTTGACGAGGACGCCAACAGTTCAAATAGGGGATAATTTCAAGGTCCGGGCTTGTCCAAGGCATGTTGCCTATGGCCGCCCTTGCTGTTAATTAGATTCATTTCCTTTTTAAGTAATTCTGTTGTACTCTTTTTCTTTTTATTTTTGGCAAGAGTGACTCCTCGCCACTATAGCATATATACTACTGCCGTAGTGAAGATGGTCCAGATTGCTCTTTAGGGGGAGAAGCATGACTGCACGTAGACCCCCCTACCCACTGATGTAATTTGCTGCTATTCAATAAACAAGCTTTTTACATACACCCTCTTTATGCACACTATGCTCAATGATGCTGCTTTCGATTAATCTCGCTAACTCGTTGCTTACTCGTTAGACACAAGCTCTTTGGCTGACCCAGTACAAGTGTGATATTGGGTGCCGCACGGTCTCGTAAGCCCCTTGATAGTAGGACCGTGACACGCTGAACGCGAACACTATTCGAGGGGCCATGCCACGGCTATGGCCGGCAGCATCATACGGGGTTTGACGCGGAGGGACTGTACCACCCTAACATGTGCAATGCACGTGAATAAATTTCGGGAGGCCGCAAATCTGAGTCGGCCCCCATGTTTCGTAGAAAATTCCAAATTTTCAACTCGGCCCCCAGGCTTTTCTACGTTCTATACGCGGGGGGCCGCAAATATGACTCGGCCCCCCGCATTTGCCCTAGTTCTAAACACGAGGGGGGGCCGAAATATTAACACGGGGGGCCGAATCGTCGTTTGTATTTAAAAACTCGGCCCCATGTTCGCTCCCTGCAGTCTGAAATCGAGAGGTGAAAGGGCGAAGTTTTCAATTTTTTCCCGAAAATCGTCGAAGGTTAGTCCTCATTGCCGGAAATCGCAAAAATCGAAAGCCTCTGCGTCGAGAACCCCAAAATACACCGGCGAAAACCCTATCTTCGAAAATCCAAATAAAAAAATCAAGCGAGAGGATCTTAACAAATGATTTGGAAGTTGTTAGAGATTTTAGAAGAGGAAGAAAAAAATATTGAGATTATTTGAATTTTGAAAAAAAAAATTAATTTTTTGGCTAAATAGGAATAAGGAAGAGAGGACTGGAAGGAGGATTCATTCAGTAAGAAAAAGGGGCACGGTCTTCAACACATAACTCCACGAATTTCTCTTCTCATCAAGAACAAGTTTTTTTTTTTTATTTTATTCTTTTCTTATTTGTTTATGAATTTATGGATTGTTTAAGTTAATTCTTTCTCGTGAATTAATTCTTTTTTGGCTAGATAAGAGAGTACTAAACCATTAATTTTTTGTAGAATGCTATTTATTTATGTTAAACAATTCAATATATTTTTATTGATTAATTTATTTTATGCACGCCACATGAATAAATACTAGAATATTATTTTAGACGCCATGAAATAGTTATTGAAACGTATATTGAAATACTATTTTAGATGTGTATTGGCCTATTCTATTATGTTTAAATCTTTATTTTACCAAAATCTTAGATTATAAATATTTAGATATATAAGTCTACTTAATCTATTAGCTAATTCCCGTAACAAATAATAGAATTTTGATTTTTCTTTTCTAACCCTGACGGTAATGTAATTATTTGATGGCAAGGAAACTCAGATCATGACGAAGCGAAGACCAAAAATTATTAGGATTTTATGATTTATTGGCAGAAATAATGTTATTTTTATAATATATAGGAGAAATAAATATGGATTCATTGGGCGCTTTAATCATTAATCTTAATTAAGTTTATTAATTAAAATTATTAAATCACTCGGTTATAAGATGTCACTCGATGAGATTTATATTTACACCTGACAAATGGTAAAAATAATTAATTTTGTATCCATCTTTCATTAAATAATTCAATAAATAAATAAATAAAGGAAAAAGGTAGGGCAAATGCAAGAGACAATGGCATGTTTTCACTCACAGTCCATCAATTATGTAATATGAATGCTTTGCATATTATCAAATGTTCACACCCTAATTTTGCAAGAGAAGACACATCTTTATGTCCATTGACTTCTATGAAATTAACCACATTTTTGTTGTAACCCTCACCATTTTATACTGTTTTTCTATATTGTAAAAGTAATACCATGTTTGCACTATAATCTTATACTCTGATGTGTCATTTATGTATTCATTCATTAATTAGTAGTATTATATTGGTATGATATAAATATTGTCTTCAAATCTTTACTGTTTATGTTAATTTGTTAAATGATCTTTCATTTTTTTTTTTCTCTTTTTTTGTCAATTCTCTTAATAACCCCAAAAAAACGTTAAAAAAAAAAAAAAAAAAAAAAAAAAAATGTCCCCCTACCCCCATCCCCCACCCATTCTTCTTTAATAACCTTAAATGTTCATCTCCTCTACAAGTCTCTCTTTCTTCGAAAAACAAATTCATTTATTTCTACCTCGTGTATTTGAGAAAACAATCATATACTTTTAAGAGATTACAATTTATAGATAGAATAATACTAAAATTATTTTTAATTATATATTATAATCTTATTTTATGACGTGATATTTAAGTATCACTTATTAATTGTGTTAATTATTAAACGATAAAAGTAAAATAAATGTAACATTATTCTTATAAATATAAGAAGATAGTCAATGCAAAGACAAATTACTTTTGACTTGTCATGAATTTTCGTCTAAACCCGAAAAAGACATAAGAAAAAAGTTAATTTTAATTATATACTATAATCTTATTTTATGATGTGATATTTATGTATCACTTATTAATTGTGTTAATTATTAAATGATAAAAATAAAATAAATGTACCATTATTCTTAGAAGATAGTCAATGCAAAGACCAATTGCTTTTCACATGTCATGAATTTTCATTTAAACCCAAAAAAGACGTAAAAAAAATTGTTAAATTGTCCCACCCCCCCACCCACCACCCATTCTTCTTTAATAACCCTAAATGCTCATCTCCTCTACAAGTCTCTCTTTCTTTGAAGAACAAATTCAGTTATTTCTACCACGTGTATATGAGAAAACAATCATATACTTGTAAGAGATTACAATTTATAGATAGAATAATACTAAAGTTATTTTTAATTATATACTATAATCTAATTTTATGGCGTGATATTTACGCATCACTTGTTAATTGCGTTAATTATTAAACGATAAAATTATAAAATAAAATAAATGTAACATTATTCTTATAAATCGTATAATAAGATAGTCAATGCAAAGACAAATTGCTTTTGACTTGTCATGAATTTTCGTCTAAACCCAAGAAAGACGTAAAAAAAATTGTTAAATTGTCCACCCACCCACCAAACCATTTGCCAAAATTCTTAACACCGATTTCCTTTGGATCCGGACCAGGGCCACCTAGCTTCTCTCCTCTGCCATGGCCCACTTTCGATTTCTCAGCTTCTTCTCTGCTGTCATCTTCCTCACAATGCCTTCTTTTTCCCAGCCCACCGACCTCTTCTATGCTGGATTCTTCAACACAGGAGCAAATCTGACCTTAATCGGCGTAGCGGAGATCGAGGGCAATGGAATTTTGAAGCTCACTAACGAGACCAGTAGATTACTAGGTCGAGCTTTTTATGCTTCCCCTTTTCAGTTTAAGAACTCTACAGATGGTAAAGTTTTCTCTTTTTCTTCCTCGTTTGCTTTCGGAATAATTTCTGAGGACCCGTAGCACGGCGGCCATGGATTGGCCTTCACCATAGCTCCATCGAAGGACTTCAAGGCTCTCCCCATTCAGTATCTGGGTCTTCTTACTCCCAACAACACTGGTAATTTCTCAAACCATATCTTCGCCGTTGAGTTCGACACTTCTCAGGATTTTGAGTTAGGAGATATCAACGGTAACCATGTCGGAATCGACATTAACAGTATGGTGTCGAATGCTTCCACCGCCGCCGGTTATTACTCTGATGAATCGACGAAACAAGATCTGAATCTGAAAGGTGGGAAAGCCATCAAAACTTGGATCGATTACGATTCAGTGAATTCTGTTGAAAAGTCAGATTGCATATTAAAATAGGATAAGAAATAAAGGGTGAAGATGAAGCCACGTGTGACGACTCCTCTTTCAACGACCACTGTGAGAATCACCCATTCTCCGCGGATCCTGGGGCTGACCTGGGCCGGAGGTGGGTAAAGTTCCGCGGATCCTGGGGCTGACCTGGGCCGGAGGGTTCTATCGTTGAAGGAGGGGCCGTTACGAACCCACATCGCTTGGGGAAGTACATGGAAATGAAACATATGTAAGAGATCCCTCCAAAAAATAGCAAGACGCGTTTTGGAGCACAATTGACAACGGATCCCATAAGAACTCCGAAGTTAAGTGGGCTTCGGCGAGAGTAATTTCAGGTTGGGTGACCTTCCGGGAAGTGCTCTGGCCAAACAAAGCCGTGAGGGGACGATATTGGGCTGCGGCCCAATCCCCGGAGCGGACAATATCTTGCTGGGATGAGGGGTCGTTACAAATGGTATCAGAGCCTGTACCCAACCGGAAATGTGGCAAACAAGGACGTTGGGCCCCCAAGGGGGGGTGATTGTGACGACTCCTCTTTCAACGACCACTGTGAGAATCACCCATTCTCTGCGGATCCTGGGGCTGACCTGGGCCGGAGGTGGGTAAAGCTCCGCGGATCCTAGGGCTGACCTGGGCCGGAGGGTTCTATCGTTGAAGGAGGGGCCGTTACGAACCCACATCGCTTGGGGAAGTACATGGAAATGAAACATATGTAAGAGATCCCTCCCTAAAATAGCAAGACGCGTTTTGGAGCACAATTGACAACGGATCCCATAAGAACTCCGAAGTTAAGTGGGCTTCGGCGAGAGTAATTTCAGGTTGGGTGACCTTCCGGGAAGTGCTCTCGCCAAACAAAGCCGTGAGGGGACGATATTGGGCTGCGGCCCAATCCCCGGAGCGGACAATATCTTGCTGGGATGAGGGGTCGTTACACCACGTGTCTTAATCTCAAGCGTGGGTGAATAATATCTAATCCCTAGTTATAGGAGAGAGGCAACAGGGGTTTTCTTCAGCGAAGTGAAATCCAAATGTTTCCAGAAGAAGGTGAGAAGTAACAGGGGGGTAGAGAGGAGATTTTTCTACGGTTGTTCTTCTAGGTCAAGAGGATTTTCTTGATAGTTCTGGATTTAGTTTTCTGCTGTATTTTTGTTTAGATTGAGGTTGATTTCTAAATAGGTTGTAAAGATTTTCGGATATCATAGTGCATCGAGTTCTGGCTGAACTCCGGAGACGTAGATCATTTTTGGATCGAACTCCGTAATCAATCTCTCGTGTCTCGTTTTTCTGTTTTTGCCTTTTGGTTTACGTTTTTGCTGTGTTCTTGTGACTGGAGAAGGGGTTAGGATTCCCAACAGTGGTATCAGAGCTAGGTTCGGCAGATATAGATCACAAGAAGGTGGTTAAGAATATTCAGTCACACTGGCGAGCGAAGACGAGCAAGATTCAACAGATTCAGAGAAAGAAATCGAGGTCAAGAACAGAGAAGCTAAAGAAAAGTCATCCACGAGTGGATTGAAGAAGTGGGATTCAAGAATAGCACCTATGACGAATCTGAAAGTGGACATCGAAAAGTTTGATGGAACGGGGGATTTCAGAATATGGCAGAGGAAAATAAGGGCTTTGATGGCTCAGCAAAGGGCTGTTCGGACTCTTGAAGATCCGATCAAATGGCCTGAAGACTTCTCCGAAGACCAGAAACAAGAGGTTATGGAAACTGCAATAGGTACTATCATCTTCCATCTATCTGACTCTGTGATCCGATTGATTGATAAAGAAGAGACTCCATCGGCAATGTGGAATCGATTGGATGAATTATTCCAGTCAAAGTCCCTCACAAATAAGATCTATCTCAAGGAGCGGTTGTTTGGTTACAAGATGTCTGCAGGGAAGACGTTGGCACAGAATCTTGATGAGTTCTTGAAACTCAATATCGAATTAGCAAACTCCGGTGAGAAGGAAGCTCTCAGCAGCGAGAATCAAGCCATCATCTTGCTGAATTCCCTTCCAGAGTCATATAGGGAAATGAAGAATGCCATAAAATATGGCAGGACTGCTATCACCCTAGATGAAATAATCTCAGCACTCAAGTCTCGAGAGCTTGAGATGAAGGTTGACAAGAAGGTCAGTTCGGAAGGAGAAAATTACATGGTGAAGGGGAAATCTCAGTCAAGGAAAAATAATAGTAAACAGGGCAGTAACAAGATGAAGGCTCAAGATAGCGCTACAAAAGAAATCCGAAAGTGCTTCCATTGTAATAAAGAAGGACACTTAAAAAAGGACTGTTATATTTGGATTAGGGAAAATAAGAAACGTGAAGCAAATGGAGAAGCTTCAAGGAAATCCAAGCAAACAGCCAACTATGGTGATGGATATGACACAGGAGAAGTGTTAATGGTATCACAGGAAGAAGACAAAAGAAGCTGGGTCCTTGACTCAGGGTGCACATTTCACATGACATACAACAAAAATCTGCTCTCAGATTTTAGAAACATTGATGGTGGAAGTGTCGTGATGGGGAACAATCAGACTTGTCAGATTGAAGGCATTGGATATGCTCGGTTTAGGATGTTTGATGGAGTTTCTAGGATTCTCAAGGATGTAAGATATGTTCCAGGTCTCTCAAGGAATTTAGTGTCATTGGGTGTCTTAGATGATTCAGGATACACAATAAAATTGAGGGAGGGCAAATGATAATTGCTAAAGGGGACAAGGTTGTCATCAAAGGAATCAAGCAAGAAGGACTCTATCAAATGGTAGGAGAAATAGTCACGAGTTCAAGTGTTATTGTCTCAACAGATCAGCAGCAAAAGGCCATGAATTGGCACCAAAGGTTAGGCCACATTAGTGAGAAGGGTCTCCAAATTTTGAGTGATCAAGGGCTGCTTGGAAAAATAAAAATCAGCAACCTGGACTTTTGTGAACACTGCATTTTAGGCAAGCAGCACAGGCTTAAATTCAGTGCCGGAGAACACACATCCAAGTCAATTTTGGAGTATGTGCATTCTGATCTCTGGGGTCCAGAGAAAACAGCAACCCACGGGGGTAATTCCTATTTCCTTTCTATTGTTGATGATTTTTCAAGAAAAGTCTGGGTTTACTTATTGAAACAAAAAAATGAGGCTTTTGAAAAATTTAAACAATGGCAAGCTTTGATGGAAAACTTGACTGACAGAAAATTAAAGACATTAAGAACAGATAATGGTCTAGAATTTTGCAATGAAATGTTTAATCAACATTGTCATAGCTTAGGAATTCAAAGGCATAGAACTGTCAGAAAAACACCCCAACAAAATGGGGTGGCTGAACGCATGAATAGGACTTTATTAGATAAGTCCAGATGTATGTTAATAGGTGCTGGTTTATCTAAACTGTTTTGGGGAGAAGCTGTGATGACAGCGGCTTATTTGGTGAATAGATGTCCCTCTAGTGCTATAGGATTTAAAACTCCAGAAGAGAAATGGACTGGAAAAACACCAGACCTTTCTCACCTAAGACCATTCGGTTGTACTGCTTATGCTCACCAAAAGGAGGGAAAACTTGATCCAAGAGGAATCAAGCGTGTGTTTTTAGGGTATCCACAGGGTGTTAAAGGATAGAGACTATGGGTTAGACAAGGATCGGGTTTTAAGACAATAAACAGCAGAGATGTTGTCTTTAATGAATCAGAATTTATGTGTTTATCTAACCAATCTTCTAGTGTTGCAAGATCTCCTTTGTTTAGTGAAGAAACAGGTACATCAATTGCCATGGAACAAGGTGATTTTCAAGCTCAAAGTACAGAACAGGTTCAAGAAATTGAACCAGCCGAGACACAAAACAACCTACCTGAACAAATGGTAGGTGAACAACCTGAAGAAAACCAGGTGGAATACCAGGAGAAACACGAAGAAGATCACCAAAAGGAACAAGAAAACCAGAACATTGAAGATGCTCAAACTGACTACCAGCTAGTCAGAGACCGAGACAAGAGGGTCTCAAAGCCTACCCAAAGGTATGGTTTCTCGTCCTACACTGATTTTTTAGCTTACGCGTTTATTACTGCTGTACAGATAAACAAATCAGAACCAAAAACCTACCAAGATGCATTAAAAAGCATAGAAGCTAAGGATTGGGTGGAGGCTATGAAGGAAGAAATTGATTCACTGCACAAAAACAAAACCTGGGAGATAGTGCAGAGACCAAGCAAGCTAAAGGTGATAAAGTGCAAGTGGATTTACAAACTCAAGGAAGGAAGCAATGTCCAAGATAAATTGAAGTACAAAGCCCGACTGGTAGCTAAGGGATTTTCACAAAAACAGGGAGTTGACTACAATGAAATTTTTTCACCTGTAGTCAAATATAAAACTATAAGAATTATGTTATCTTTAGTTACTCAATTTGATTTGGAATTGCAGCAAATGGATGTTAAAACAGCCTTCCTATATGGGAACTTAGAGGAGACCATTTATATGGAACAACCTCAAGGATTCGAGGTTCAGAAAAATAAAGATATGGTTTGTCTACTTAAGAAGTCTCTTTACGAGCTTAAACAATCTCCACGGCAGTGGTATATCAGGTTTGATACTTTTATTACACAACAAGGTTTTAAAAGAAGTAATTTTGATACTTGTTTGTATTTTAGAGGCACTGATATACTAAAGTCTGAATATCTACTGATTTATGTGGATGATATGTTGTTAATTAGTAGAGAATTATCAAAGGTTAACCATATTAAGAAATTGTTGTGTTCTGAGTTTGAAATGAAGGATTTAGGTGATGCTGCCAAGATATTAGGCATGAGAATCACCAGGGACAGATCCAAGGGGCTGCTGCAATTGAAGCAACAAGGATACTTGGCAGCAAAACTACCACTCAACACTCAGACATTACAGATTTTGAATGAGTCTACAGACTCACGAGAAATACAACTATACATGGAAGATGTTCCTTACTCAAGTGCAGTGGGATCTGTCATGTATGCAATGATCTGCACCCGACCAGATTTGGCATTTTCAATTAGCCTGTTAAGCCGATTCATGTCAAATCCGAGTAAAGATCATTGGCATGCCATGAAGGGTCTACTTAAGTACATTGGGTTTACTTTAAATGTGGGGTTACACTATGTTAAACAGGGAAATGGTGTAACAGTTGATGGTTTTGTAGACTCTGATTATGCAGGTGACAGGGAAACAAGAAGATCAACAACATCATTCTTCTTCCTTGTTTGTGGGAACTGCATAAGCTGGAAAAGTCAGCGTCAACCGATGGTGACTTTGTCAACAACGGAAGCTGAATATGTGGCAACAACTGAAGCTGTTAAAGAAGCATTGTGGCTTCAAGGACTCTTACACGAGTTGAAGATATTCACAGGGACAGTCACTGTTTATTCCGACAGTCAGAGTTCGATTCATCTATGCAAGAATCCGGTATTCCATGATCGTACCAAGCATGTGGACATTCGATACCATTTCATCCGTGAGAAGATTTCTAGCGGATTAGTAAAGATAGAAAAAGTCAGAACTGAAGACAATCCTGCAGATTGTGGAACTAAAGTACTACCTCTAAGTAAGTTCAATCACTGTTTGAATTTGCTTGGAGTTAAGGGTAAATAAAGACAATGCAGCCGAGTAATGATGTTCCAGAGTTCTTGATGCACAATGGTTGAGCTGAAATCTTACAATCTGAGGTGGAGTTTGTTGAAAAGTCAGATTGTATATTAAAATAGGATAAGAAATAAAGGGTGAAGATGAAGCCACGTGTCTTAATCTCAAGCGTGGGTGAATAATATCTAATCCCTAGTTATAGGAGAGAGGCAACATGGGTTTTCTTCAGCGAAGTGAAATCCAAATGTTTCCAGAAGAAGGTGAGAAGTAACAGGGGGGTAGAGAGGAGATTTTTCTACGGTTGTTCTTCTAGGTCAAGAGGATTTTCTTGATAGTTCTGGATTTAGTTTTCTGCTGTATTTTTGTTTAGATTGAGGTTGATTTCTAAATAGGTTGTAAAGATTTTCGGATATCATAGTGCATCGAGTTCTGGTTGAACTCCGGAGACGTAGATCATTTTTGGATCGAACTTCGTAATCAATCTCTAGTGTCTCGTTTTTCTGTTTTTGCTTTTTGGTTTACGTTTTTGCTGTGTTCTTGTGACTGGAGAAGGGGTTAGGATTCCCAACAAATTCTATTTTTAATGTGACGATTTCGCCGTTTTCGACCAAACCAATCAAACCCATCTTGTCATTCAAGGTAGATCTCTCGCCCATTTTTAAGGATTACATGTATGTCGGATTCTCTGCTTCAACTGGTTCGCTCGCTAGCTCACACTATATATTAGGATGGAGCTTCAAGATGAACGGACAAGCTCAAGAGCTCGATTTATCCTTGTTAGAATTTGGTGTGACTCGAATTCTAGGTGGGCCGGGTCGGGCCCATTATCAATATTAAGGTTTTATGTTTTCTCTATTTATTGATACTTGAGTCGCAAAACTCATTGTACCGAATTGATATTAGTGATTCTCTCTTCTGCCCGTGGTTTTTTCCCTTTCTAGGGTTTCCACGTAAATTCTGTGTCCATTATTTTCTCGTTTTTCTTTTTCGATTTTCTTGAATCGTTCGTTACAGGTGGATTAGGGCGTCTAATCCTAACAACTGGTATCAGAGCTTCGAAGTTGAAGTGGTTTTCGAAAATCAGGATTTGATTATTCGAAGGGTATCGAACAATTTCAGGTTTGTAAATTTCAGTGGTGAAAGTTTACAATTTTGTTTGGAAAAAGAAAAGGTTGTTTTGTCTTCGTTTTTTCAGCTACGAAACAGAGAGGCAAAAGTTAAATTTGGAGGAAATAAAAACGAAAAAAAAAAAGGGAAAAGTTTTTGTTTTGTTTTTGCTTTTCTGATTTCCACGGCAGAAAGGTGGAAAATTGAAAAACAAAAAGGGAAAAACAAGGTAAAAGGAAAAGGTCAAAAGAGAAAAGGTTTTTTTTTTTCTCTGGATAGTCTCCTCGACAGTGAAGACACTGTAGCTTTCTCTTCACCAGAACAGAACAGCAAAGAAACAGAGGAGAAGCCCGCCGTTCAGCCGCCGCGAACTGTCATCTGAAGATCAGGTCGCCGCCGTTCTGCCATCACCGTGCGCGCATCCGAGGAGAAGAGAGCACCGCGCGAAGGGAGGGCTCGGCCGCGAGAGAGAAGCGCCGCCGAGCAAACAGGGCAGCCCCGCGCCTCCTGCGTTGTCTCAGACCAGCGCGCCTCCTGCGTTGTCTCAGACCAGCGCGCCTCCTGCCGTCGCTCCGATTGGACACCGCCGACGCCGATCAGCCTCTGCCATCACTGCACGCACAGCCGACCGACCACGATCAAAACAGATTGAAGTTTTCTGATTTGGTGTTCTGTTTTGAACAATTTTTCAATTTTGGCAGAAAAATTGATTTTTTATGGGAGAGCACAATTGGTTGGATTTTTGAATGTGGACGGTGCAAAGGAAAATTGAGGATTTTTTGGAGAATTAAAATTCAATTGTTTGGCGGGATCTGCTGAGTTGTGGATATTGATTATTAGGGTTGACTAATTAATCGGAAATATCTGGTTTTGGGCGAGTTTGATTGATTCAGAATATTCTGCAGGATTTATTCTGATTTCAAAAGGAGAGCAATTTTTGGGAAAATATTTAAGCAAGGTTATTGATTCAGATATTTTCAGGCTCGAAAAATTTATTTGGCGGGATTTACTGACATTGTGGAGATTGATTATTGAGTTGAATAATTAATCTGAAAATATCTGTTTTTGGGAATTGTTTTTGACAACAATGTCAGGTGAGGATAGCACAGGACCCAGTATTGAAAAATTTGATGGGACAGATTTTGCATTCTGGAAAATGAAAATCGAGGATTACTTGTACGGGAAAGATCTTCATCTTCCTCTGAGTGCGAAGCCAGAGAAGATGGAAGACGGTGAATGGAATCGCCTTGACAGAAAAGTATTGGGAGTCGTCCGATTGACGCTAGCTAAAAACGTTGCTCACAACGTGGCGAAGGAGAAGACCACCGCGAGTTTGATGAAGACTCTGTCTGATATGTACGAGAAACCGTCTGCGAATAATAAGGTATTTCTTATGAAGAAGTTGTTTAATCTGAAGATGATTGATGGTGCTTCTGTTGCAGCGCATCTGAATGAGTTCAATACTATTGTGAATCAATTGCTATCTGTAGAAATTGATTTTGAAGATGAGGTTCGTGCTCTAATTTTGTTGGCGTCTCTACCGAATAGTTGGGAGCCTATGAGAGCTGCAGTTAGTAACTCAGTTGGAAGTGCTAAACTGGTATTCACCGATGTCAGGGATCGTATTCTTGCCGAGGAGGTTCGTAAGATTGATTCTGGTGTAACATCGATAGGTTCAGCTCTGAATGTTGAAAGTAGAGGCAGAAGTCAAAGCAAAAGTCCGGGCAATAGAAATCGAAGTCAGAGGAAGTCCGGAAAACACGCCAACTTTGAGTGTTATCATTGTGGCAAGAAAGGACACATAAAGAGATTTTGTCACAAGTTTCTTTGGGAGAATCTGAATGCCAAAGGAAAGGAAAAGATGTTCGAAGAGGGTGACACAGATGAGGAGGCAGATACAGCCACCGAGGAGTCCTTTAGTGTGTACAACGAGGATGTTGTAAATTCTGATTGCCAAGATACGAGTTGGGTGATAGATAGTGGCGCTTCAATACGTGCCACTTCGCGGAGAGATTTCTTTACATCCTACACTTCGGGTGACTTTGGAAGTGTGAGGATGGGAAATGATGGCATTGCAAAAGCCATTGGTATGGGAGATGTGCATTTGGAGACCAACATCGGCAGCACCTTGGTTTTGAGAGGTGTGAAGCACATCCCTAACATCCGCAAGAATTTGGTCTCGACTGGAAAACTTGACGACGAAGGGTTTGGCAACACCTTTCGTGATAGAAAATGGAAGCTTACCAGAGGTTCATTGATTGTGGCGAGAGGAGAAAAATACTCCTCATTATATGTGATGCATGCGAAGATCGCGGGTTCCACAGTCAATGTGATAGGTAATAAGGCTGCAAATTTTGTGAATTCACCTTCTAAGAGAAAGGTTGAGAAGACTCGGAAGAAGTCAAGTTCTCAGGTGAAGTTCAGGTTGGGATCTGAGGGTACATCAGAGCCGGTGAGTCAGCCTATTACAGATGTTCAGTCATCAGGTTCAGTTTCACGTCAGAGTGGTATCGTCAAAGGCAGAACAATGCGGAAGGTTAAAACTTCGGGACGATATGATGAAACTGTGAGTTATGCATTGAATGTGTTCGAGGGTAACAATTCTTGCGTGGAGTCTTCGACATGTTCAGATAGAGTTCGTTGCAGCAACTCTGATAGTTCAGTGATACCATGGAGGAGGAGATGCGATTTCTTCTCAGATAAATCTCTCAAGTTTAAGCGGGGCTTAAACTTGATCGGTATCGGATGCTGAGTTGGCCCATCTGAGGCCTTTGTGGTAGAGGAGCTTTTTTAATGGTGTTTTGCAGATTTGTTTCTTTGCACCGGAATTTCGTTGAAGGTGGAGATTGTCAGAGTTCAGTGTTCTGGATTCGGTTTTGTTGGGCCGAGTAGCCCGTTGGATCTCTCTTGTGGAATTCGTGTCAAGGTGGAGTTTGTTAGAATTTGGTGTGACCCGAATTCTAGGTGGGCCGGGTCGGGCCCATTATCAATATTAAGGTTTTATGTTTTCTCTATTTATTGATACTTGAGTCGCAAAACTCATTGTACCGAATTGATATTAGTGATTCTCTCTTCTGCCCGTGGTTTTTTCCCTTTCTAGGGTTTCCACGTAAATTCTGTGTCCATTATTTTCTCGTTTTTCTTTTTTTTTTTTTTTTCTTGAATCGTTCGTTACAGGTAGATTAGGGCGTCTAATCCTAACAATCCTCTCTTCCGTCACTTCTGGTTGTAGAACCCCCCAAAAAGCTGACAGCTTTTTTAATAATTGTAGTGTCAGTTGCGGCTACAATCGTTTTTGTTTTTGCAGTAATTTCCGTCGTTTATCTCGTAAGAAAAATCAAGAACGCTGATATAACCGAGCCATGGGAGCTTCAAGTGGGTCCACATAGATACTCTTACAAAGAGCTCAAGCAAGCGACTAGAGGTTTCAGAGACAAAGAGCTTCTCGGCCGTGGTGGATTCGGAAAAGTCTTCAAAGGGTTGTTACCAAAATCAAAAACCCAAATCGCAGTAAAGCAAATTTCCCGCGAATCAAAACAGGGTCTGCGCGAATTCGCCTCCGAAATAACCACCATTGGCCGACTTCGTCACCGGAACTTAGTTCAGCTCCTCGGATGGTGCCGTCGGCGCGGCGATCTTCTCCTTGTTTACGACTTTATGGCGAACGGAAGCTTGGACCAGATCCTTTTCGACGACTCAAAAACGATTTTGAATTGGGAGCAAAGATTTAAGATCATAAAGGACGTTGCTTCGGGGCTTTTATGTCTGGACGAAGGCTTCGAACAGGTGGTGATTCACAGAGATGTTAAAGCAAGCAACGTTTTGCTTGATAGTGATTTGACGGGGAAAGTCGGAGATTTCGGTCTGGCTAGGCTCTACGAACACGGCGCGAATCCGAGCACGACGAGGGTCGTCGGAACTTTAGGGTATCTAGCTCCGGAGCTACCGAGAACCGGAAAAGCCACAACCAGCACAGATGTATTCGCTTTTGGAGCTCTTCTGCTCGAAGTTGCGACAGGAAGAAGACCCATTGAGCCGAAAGCTACGTCGGAGGAGGTAGTTTTGGTCGATTGGGTGTGGGATAAGTACAAGAAGGGATCTATTTTTGATGTGGTTGATCGGAAACTGAACGGCGACTACGATGAGGTTGAAATGGCTGTGGTTTTGAAGCTGGGGTTGATGTGTTCGAGCAACTCTCCGGTGAATCGGCTGAGCATGAGGCAGGTCGTGAAGTATTTGGAGGGGGAGATTGGTTTGGCGGACGATTTGATGGCTGCCGGCGGTTACGACGGAGGAAAGGCCCGGCACGGCGATGGGTTTGATGACTTTGTTAACTCTTTTGCTTCTTCGTTCAACCCCGCTACCTCTTCTTCCTTCGCTACAAATAGGGATATGGATGGTAGCTTCGCTTCTCTTTCTCCTCGTCCTATTCTTGGTAAAGAATAACAGATCTCCAAATTTTTGAAATTTTCCTCCATTTTTGCTTTAAACTGCTGATTATGGAGATGTTTTTCTCATTAGTACTGTGCTAGCATGGATCATGTAAGATGTTCTTGATTTTCCGTCCAACACAGCACATCAGCAGACACATGACGTAGTTATGATTAGTGTTTCCAGCCATGCTCGAGAAACAGCCCGAGCAAAAACTATCGACTAAAAAGAGATGCAAATATCATATTTTGCTGAATTTTATATTTCAATGACCAATTTTAGCTCCTTCTCTGAATATGGTATTCCTTTTCGAGTTAATTAGTGTAGTTAACAATGGGATTTTGTTACGCCTGATATTCGATTTACGTACTCTAGGAGAAATAAGAAAGATGTAAAGAAGTAATCGGTTGTAGCTAGTTGTTTTTAGCTAGAATTAACGATCTGTAGCAGTTAAAAAATATAGTTACACAGTTAGGAGAAAAAAAGAATAAAGGAAGAGAATAAAGAAGAGCTAAGTAGTTTTTGTTGGTGGAAATCTCGGTAGGTGAAGGTGGGTCTCTCACTCAACCCAGAGTCTGTAATTTCTTTTTTTCGTCGTTTCTAGAATAAAAGTGAGAGCTCTTATCAATTTGGTATCAAAGCGACGTTCCTCAGGGATGCGAAGAATGTTAACTAGAGCTGAAGCACAAAAAGAATCGATGGTAGATTGGCAGAAAGAATTGAATGAAGTCAGAGAAGAGTTATAACAGATTTCAAAGATTTCGGTCATGGAAAAATCGATGCTGTTAATGCATGAGCAATTATCAAAGTTGATAGCGAGGATGGAGGAAATGAGTATTCCAAGGCAGGAGAACCTGACGGGATCAACTGAAGAACAAAGTCATAAGAAGTATGAGAGCGATATGACGATTACAAATAGAGAATATTTACCGACGAAGTTAGAGCTGCCAATCTTTGTGGGCGAAGAGGTAGAATGATGGATTTTTAGAGCTGAACATTATTTTTTAGTGAATCGTCTATCTGAAGAAAAGAAGGTGGAAGTAGCAACCGTATGTTTCGAAGGATCCGAGTTGTCGTGGTTTCAATGGGAGAATAGAGCTAGACCCTTTCGGACGTGGACGGGGCTGAAACAATTACTAACGGAGAGATTCCGCGTGATGCAGGAAGGAACGAACTGTGATAGACTATTAACATTGAAACAAGAAGGATCAATGGAGGAGTATCGGATTAAATTCGAGACGCTTATCTTCAGTTTAGTGGGGGATACCAGAAGAGGTATTAATTAGTGCTTTCTTTAATGGCCTGAAGAACGAGATTAAAGGAGACGTCAGACTTATGAGACCGGGTGGGTTAAGAGAATTGATGCACTTATCAGAAATGGTGGAGAACAAAAATCTGTTGCTCCGATCAACAGCGACAAGCAGTTATAAAAACGTTCGATGGTATATTCCAGAGAATACAAACGATAGTTATCGTCAAGCTCATGAAGTTTTAACAAAACCTCAGGGAGCAGTTAAAATGGAGATTCCAAGGAGGAGATTAACAGAAGCTGAAATGCAAATAAGAAGAGATAAGGGGTTATGTTATCGGTGTGATGAAAAGTTCAGTCCGGGACATCTTTATAAGAAAAAAATGTTGCAGGTTTTGATTTTGGAGGATAGAGACGGAGATATTGATAATATGACGAATGAGGAATGGAAGGAAAAAGACGATATAATTCAACCGAATACAGTAGAGTTATCTTTAAATTCCATTAGTGGAATTCAGACGCCGAAGACAATACAGTTGAAAGGAAATATCCAAGGGAAAGAAGTTGTAGTGATGATAGAGAGTGGAGCTACACACAACTTTGTCTCTCGCAAACTAGTTCACGAAAGGGAATTACTAGTGCAAAACACCAACCCATACGAGATATCAAAGGGGAATGGAAAATCGTTGGGAGGGACAGGCATTTGCAAAAATGTGTTGCTTGAATCACCGGGGTTAGAAGTGCGAGAGGAGTTTCTACCCCTGGAGTTAGGCAATACAGACGTAATATTGGGCATGCGATGGTTGGAGTCTATTGGAGACATGCAAGTGGACTGGAAACAAAAAGTGATGAAATGGAAGGATGACCTGAAATGGATAGAAGTAAGGGGAGATTCTACGTTAGATAGAAGATCTATTTCATTAAAATTAATGATGAAGAGCCTGAGGAAAGAGAGACAAGCTATATTAGTTCATTTCGGAGGTTTAGAAGAAAAGAAGGAACAGGACTTGTATAAGAACGAAGCTTCTATCACGAAATTGCTGTCTAAATATCGAGAGGTTTTCTCTCTACCGAAGGGGTTGCCCCCGAGTCGGCAACATGAGCATCAAATTGTGCTCAAAGATAATACAATACCGGTGAATGTTAGACCATATAGATATCCAGTGATACAAAAGGATGAAATCGAAAGGTTAGTAGGAGAAATGTTATCGGCTAGAATAATACAACCGAGCTCTAACCCTTTTTCAAGTCCTATTGTTCTGGTGAAAAAAAAAAGACAATAGTTGACGATTCTGTATTGATTACAGAGCATTGAACAGAGAAACAGTGAAGAATAAGTTTTCCATTCTTGTAATTGAAGAATTATTGGATGAGCTGTTTAGGGCCAAAATATTTTCTAAACTGGATTTGAAATATGGGTATCACTAGATTGGAGTAAAGGAAGAGAATGTGCATAAAACTGCTTTCCGTACTCATGAAGGGCATAACGAGTTTTTAGTAATGTCTTTCGGCCTTACTAATGCCCCTTCTACTTGTCAATTACTGATGAACAAGCTGTTTCAGAAATATCTTCGAAAGCTTTTATTGGTATTTTTCGATAACATCTTAATTTACAGCAAATCATGGGAAGAACACATACATCACTTGGAGATTACGCTGAAGATATTGGTAGAAGAGAAACTATACATCAACGAGAAGAAATGTTCATTTGCGAAACAGGAGTTGGAGTATCTGGGTTAGTAATATCGGATCATTGTGTCGCAGTGGATCAAAGTAAAGTGGCGGTAATTCGTGAGTGGCCGGGCCTCGTTCATTGAAACAGTTACGCGGCTTCCTGGGTTTAACAGGGTACTATAGGAGATTTGTTTCAGGATACGGCTCTATTGCTTTACCCCTCACAGAACAGTTAAAAAAGGATAAGTTCGCATGGAATGATGAAGCGGAGTTTGCGTTTAAAGAATTGAAAAGTGCTATGTGCTCAGTCCCTATTTTAGCACTTCCGAATTTTGATGAAGTTTTTGTTCTAGAAACGGATGCGTCGGGGATAGGTGTAGGAGCTGTATTGATGCAGAACCAGAGACCAATTGCTTTTTTCAGTCAAAAGTTATCGAAGCAAAATAAATTGAAGTCGGTGTATGAATGAGAGTTGATGGCGATTGTTTTAGCGATTCAAAAGTGGAGGCCGTATTTGTTGGGGAGGCATTTTATCGTTAGAACTAATCAAAGGAGTTTGAAATTTTTGTTGGAGCAGAGGTTAATAGCTCCAGAACATCTAAAATGGCTTATTAAAATTCTGGGTTATGATTTTGAGGTTCAGTATAAGCCATGATGTGAAAATAAGGCGACAGATAGTCTCTCTAGGAGAGAAGACAATAGCCAGGAGCTAATGAATATGAATGTAGCGTTCACTCAGAGTTTGATTTCACGAGAGGATTTGGAAGAAGGAATGTTAGAAGATGAGAGATTGAAGATGATTAAGCAGTGACTGTTACAGGGAGATGGAAGAACAACAAAGTTCGTTATACACGGGGATCAACTCTTTTATAAGAACAGAAAGGTGATTTCCCCATTGTCACCGGTGATTCCTAGGATACTGGAGTTTTTTCATGATAGTCCTCTGGGGGGACATGGAGGGATTACGAAAACATATAGGAGAGTGGCATGCGAACTTTTCTGGTCTGGAATAAGAGGTGATATAGAGAAGTACGTGCGAAATTGCTCTGTTTGTCAAAAGAATAAGTATGAGACTTTGTCTTCGGCGGGATTGTTGCAAGCACTTTCTGTAACGACCCGAGAAGGATCGCCACGAAATCATAATCTTTTATTAATCGTTTGCTTAACTTTTACTATTATTTCATCTTTCCTATTCCTTGACAAGCATTTACATTCGCATATCCTCCTTTTTTTTTTATTACTAAACTGAAACAGAGACACAGAACCATTAAGGAAGACGAACCCTCTCGCGACTCGACTTCCTACACCTCGTCGGCTCAAACTTTCACAGAGTCGAGAGACTATACACGGTCAATCGATCGATAACTTAATTGGGCAATGAAGGGATGCCCTCAGACCACTCAACGTCGATCAACACAAACTGCATGGGTTTGCAGTTGTCTTCTGGTAGAAACATATCTACCGCTCGTCACATGCTCTACACGTGTCCGGTAGAAACATATCTACCGCTCGTCACATGCTCTACACATGTCCGGTAGAAACATATCTACCGCTCGTCACATGCTCTACACGTGGCTCATTAGACATCACTTAGTGAAAACATCATCCGGTGGCACACGCAAAACCACGTGACCAAATTAAAACATCGCCCGGACGCAAAACGACAAACTTTAAACCTACATCTACCGATGACGTCAGCCGGATGATATATTCATCCGACATCTTCCGGTGGACATCCACCGGTGAACACGAGCCAAACACGTGACTCAATAAAATCACACCCGGTTATTAAACGACAAAATAGCATTTACATCATCCGGTGAAGAAACACACTTCACCCACCGGTCACTAGATGACAAAACCATTATTCCTACTTCTACCGGTGACGTCAGCCGGTAGAAAACTTCTACCTACAGAACTCAACCAAACAATTCACATGATTCATCTTGTCTATAAACTTTACCGATAAGACTACTATCCATTTAGAGCATAAGTAGCGGAAGACTTAAGTAAAACAGACCATTCATTAATTCTCACGATCACTAACAGACTCTGAAGTTTGATCAATCAGATTCTAACCTCATTGTTAAGAGAAAACCTACTCTACTTAGACATCTGTTCAACATAAACTTCATGGACATACTGTGAGCATAACCAGGGGTCTTAATCACCTATCCAGCCTTGGACTGTCATTCTGAGCATCCTCCAGCAACCAGCTTTAAACATCCTCTTTGAACATTGTATCCTCACCTGAACCTTCTTCACCTACACCATAAGGTTTAACTATAAGCCTAATGCTTAGTAAGGAATGCATGCTGGCAGACATACATAAGTGTACAAATTAAGAAACATAAGTCCGTAAATCTTTCTTCATTCATGCTCATTTTCATTATTTACATAGCATGTATTAAGGCAGGAAACGAGGGAGAAAGACAGGGGTACATAATCAATTGCCAATCGGGCAATCATAGTAACGACTAGCTCGGCCTCCACCGGTGGGAGAATTCACGAACTATCGTGCAGTATAAACTCGGCCTCCACCGGGGTGAGGATTCGCGAGTTTTCCTGCCAATTCGGTCTCCACCAGCGGGAGAATTCGTGAACCGTACTTATCATCCATTCGGTCTCCACCAGCGGGAGAATTCGCGAACCGTACTTATCATCCACTCGGCCTCCTCTAGTGGGAGAATTCGCGAGCCATACTAATCATCAACTCGGCCTCCGCCAATGGGAGAATTCGCGAGTCATACATGTCATCAACTCGGCCTCCACCAATGGGAGAATCCGCGAGCCATTCATTAGCCTTGTGAACATATCATAGTCATTTCTCCCGTTCTGCACTTAATCATGATTACATTTGTTCTTCATGTTCCTAACTCAATCATAAACGTGTACATAATGCATTGACATGAAGTTCACAGAGAAATGTCATACTGTATGAACGAGTAAAACACCATGTAACTTAATATCTTCCTGCTCAAACACTTTATATCATGGCAACTATTAGTCATAATCATCAGACAAACATTTCAACAATTTTTTTTCCTAGTATCCTTGCGGTGTAGGGCCCTATTAGCCGGAAATCTTAATACATCCACTTACCTGGTCTCCTTAGCAGTTGAGCTCTTTTCTCTTCAAACTTCTTCACCTAAGACAATCACATTACAGTAGTTAAAATAAAATCCTAAAAGTTCTAACCACAGTCATCCTAGGTTCTAGTAACTAAAGCCATTCCCGAGTCTAACAGTCCAACACTCAGTGTGCAGTCCGAAATCCAAGGTCGAAACAGCTAGATGCAACTATGACTAATCCGGGTTTGGTTACTCTAAATACTCAGAATCGATTCGGAACGACATTAACAATCTCGGGTCTCAAAATGTCCATAACAATACACGGTCATTGAAGAATCTAGAACTTCAATACAGAGCTGAAAAACAAAACTAATGATCTAACGGATAGCCACATTGTCTAATATATACCTCGGGCACAGAGTAGTCGAGTGGTGGCAGAGTGAACCGGCCGTCGAGGAGGTTTTGCCAGAAGCAGGGAGCAAGAGATTGGGGAAGAAGAAATCGCCGAAAAGGAAGGTGTCGGCTACAGTGGTTTAAGTGAGGTTTAAAACATTTCCTTTTTCTTTAAATACTGACCTCAATCTCCCATTATTACAATCCTGCCACTCAACCTAGTTTAAAACCCACATTTAATTAATTAAACTTGTCATAATATCCTAACCGCGAAGATTTAAATAATATGACCGTTAATACAGTTAAGAAGGTTACCTGCCCGATGACTCGGGTGTTACACTTTCTATTCCGAGTGATATATGGGAGGATATTTCAATGGATTTTATTGACCAATTACCGAAGTCAGATGGGTTTGATACCATTATGGTGGTGGTGGATCGTCTAAGTAAGTGCGGTCATTTCATCGATTTGAAGCATCCGTATTCAGCAACTACATTGGCTGAAAAATTTTGCAGAATGTTTTCAGGTTGCATGGTCTGCCTAAGTCTATTGTTTCTGATAGAGATAAAATATTTGTGAGTATATTTTGGAAAGAGTTGTGGCGTTCACAGGGAACAACTATGAAATTGAGTTCTGCCTACCATCCTTAGACGGATGGGCAGTCGAAAATGGTTAACCGTACGTTGGAGACGTATCTGTGATGTTTCACGGGAGAGAAGCCGAAGGAATGGAGTCGATGGTTGTACTAGGCCGAATATTGGTATAATTCTACATATCAGTCGGCGATTGGCATGAGCCCATTTAAATATGTTTATAAAAGAGACCCTCCTTCTTTATTGAGGGCTGAAAAAGAGATTCTCGTAGTGTCGGCAGTCGATGAGCAGTTGTGAGAGAGGGATGAAGTTCTGGAGAGGCTGAAATCTTATCCCAATCGCGCTCAACAGTTGATGGTTCAGGTAGCGAATAAAAAGCGCTGTCACATCGAGTACGAGATCGGAGATAAAGTTTGGTTGAAGCTTTAACGGTACCGACAGAAATCGGTGGCGACAAAACGCAGTCAGAAAATTACATCCATGTTTGTCGGTCCGTTTGCAATCGTTCAGAAAATCGACAAAGTAGCGTACAAGTTATTGTTGCCGGAGTCGGCCAAGATTCATCCAGTTTTTCATGTATCGCTGTTGAAGCCAGCGAAATGCGAGTTATCATAACCAATTCCTTTACCGGAGGAATTACAGACAGGAGGTAAGGATATTTGTGAACTGAAATTGTTGTTAGATGTTAAATTCTCTCTGGAAACTCATCAGCCAGATTTGGTTTTGATTAAGTGGAAAGAAGCACCCTCCTTTGAGGCAACGTGGGAAGTTTTTGAGCATATCAATCAACAGTTTCCAAAATTCAATCTTGTGGACAAGGTTTGTTTTTAGCGGCGGAGTAATGTTACGCCTGATATTCAATTTACGTACTCTAGGAGAAATAAGAAAGATGTAAAGAAGTAATCGGTTGTAGCTAGTCGTTTTTAGCTAGAATTAACAGTCTGTAGCAGTTAAAAAAATAGTTACACAGTTAGGAGAAGAAAAAAATAAAGGAAGAGAAGAAAGAAGAGCTGAGTAGTTTTTGTTGGTGGAAATCTCGGTAGGAGAGGGTGGGTCTCTCAGTGAACCCAGAGTCTGTAATTTCTTTTTTTCGTCTTTTCTGGAATAAAAGTGAGAGCTCCTATCAGATTTATCCAAAAAAAAAAACAGGTAGAGAATAAAACAGCTTGGAATGATTGGTGTTGGTTGAGCGGCTAATTTCTATCAATGAAACTTTCATTGCAGCATTTATACAAACAGGTGGAGTGCATTTGAAGGTGGGCGACGATTTCCTCGCCATTTCTATCTTCTTGCTTGATTTTCTTTTCCAGAACATAGAATCTACGTCATAGATGAGGAAATGACTTTCATTCGATTACAAAATACATTGCAGATTGGTGAAATTCATTGGACAAGCTAAGAATTTCACTCATTTTTGGAAACAAAGTTGCACCAATGGTTAGCCAAGTCTAGGGGTCTTCACTACTTTTCCTGATTTGTCGACGTATAATTAGGGGTGTACAAAACCGGCCCGGACCGAAGAACCGGACCAGAACCGACCTATTTGGTCCGGTTTTGGTCTGTTTTACCATAAAAAACATTGAATTTCGGTTCTGCTTTAGCAGAACCAAAATTTTCTGTTCGGTTTTGGGTTTAATGCCAAAATTCCCGAAAACCTGACCCGGACCACGATTTCTCACTTATGCCCTAGGCCCCTAACTATCGTCAGTTGAGTTCCCTAATCCCTACTTCCCTTTCTCTCTGATCTCTCACTTCTCAGTTCCCTTTGCAAATCGCAGACGCAGAATCATCTTCACAAATCACAGAATCATCTTCGGTTCTGTCTTTCAGGCTCATCTTCCCTACTTGCCTTCTCTCTGATCTCTCAGTTCTCTTCGCAAATCACAGACGCAGAATCATCTTCGATTCTGTCTTTCAGGCTCATCTTCGCAGACTCGACTCTGAAGTCTCTCACCTTCGCCCTCGCCAAAAACTCGCCGTCTCCTCTCGCAGTCGCTGGTCGGTCGAAGGTCGCACTCTCCCTTTGAGACTTCGACCCTCTCTTCGGCGAAGGTAAGCCCTAATTTATCGTTGAACTCTTCAGTTCACTCTCTCTTAGAAATATTTTTAGATAGTTTCAATGAACTAATTGAAGACATTCACGTTTTTCTTGCTGGCTTAGACGGAATATTTAAGCAAATTCATGTAGAAATTCTTCGCAAAGACCCTGTTCTAAAATTAGAAGAATGTTATGCTTTGTTCGAAGAGAAGCAGTTCGTCAATTTACTTTAAAATGGGAAAACCAGAACCGGACCAGAACTGAAACCGAAATTCTGGTCCGGTCCTTAAAAAAATTTTAATAGTACCGGTACTTAAAATTAAAAACCGAATATTATTGGTCTGGTCCTAAATTTTTTCAAAACCGGACCGGACCACGTACACCCCTACGTATAATCGAATCCGATCTAATCTATAATCGCAAGTAATAAAATTATCCGGTTCGATTACTTGAATTTGAATATTGGGCTCAAAACCGCCGTAAAACGCCGTAGAAGCGCCTCAAAACCGGTTCCAATCCCAAAAATAGTCGAGAAAGAGTTGGTCCGGGTCAACAAAGAATCATCCAACCTCATAATTCCGGCAGATATCGGAAGGAATATAAAAAATACTGTAAAAATACCAGGCAGCGAGATTGTGAAGAATAACAGAGTTTACAAATTAGCCCCATCGTCAACAGTTGGTGGGTCCGGCCTCTCTTTGAACTACGCCAACGTAATTATCTTCGCGTAACGGTGTTTGCACGCGCCGGCGACAGTTAGCGATGAAGTGCGTGGGGAATTGTATGACATGCTGCCAGCATGAATCAAAGCGATTCTCAGAACGAAGCTGAGATGGAGGGGGGAAGAAGAAGAAGAAGAAGAAGAATGTGAGAGTAAGAACGGGCAAAGATGGCAAACGGAGAGAGGAATGGAAAAGCAGAAGTTCGACGCGCGGCCGAGAGCATTGATGGTACAGACGCTTAATTACTCAGATTTGGAGAAGACGGAGGTAGCCATTGCTGAGGTTCTGGTGGGGCTAAGTCACATATTTCGGTACGAGAATCGTAGGTCATATAAATAATGTATAAGTTTTTTGTTAGAAATTTATTCTTTATCATCTAACATGCCTTTTATAACAGAAAAAGACAACCATTTAGATGAAAGTGCGGAAATTTGAAATACCTCCAGCCATTGACGATAAATCGGGGACAGCTGCTTTCCGTTCTTGAAGAATCTCTTCTAAACCTTTAATTCTCACAATCGATGGTGTATTCTGTATATTGAGAAAATAGGCTTAGGGGACCTTCAATGAAATAACCCCTCAATAATAGACTCTTTCCATCAAAGAGTTTCCATTGACGGGGTGCAACATGGACGGTTGCCTTTGATGGTGACTTTTGAAAAACCGGACCAAACAATATAGTAATTAAAATAATTACTAACATTCTCCCACTTGGTCTGTGTTTTTCGTATTTCTTTAGTAAGTAAACACAATACATGAATCATGGCGATATGTCCTCTTAATTAAATCGAGTATTATCTTCCATGTATCACATGCATTATGTTACTTCTTTATTGTCCATAAACTTTATGAATAAACCCTATGTTTATTCTAGGTCCATACTTTATTGATGTTTCTCAAAATTAAATATGCGCATATAATAAAACAAACATGAGAAAACATCACAGAGTTTTATGAAAATATTCGTTCTTACAACGAAATTACATAAGGGATCCAAGTCCCATGCATTGTACATGATCCTTAAATTTTGACGGTGGCATGCCTTTTGTCAAAGAATCAGCTAACATCAACTCAGTGCTAATGTGCTCAATGACCACTGATTTATCCTTAACACGTTCTCTTATGGCTAAGTACTTTATGTCGATGTGCTTGCTTCGACTACCACTTTTATTATTTTTAGCCATAAAAACAGCAGCTGAGTTGTCACAATACAATCTCAATGGCTTGGCAATTGAATCCACAATTCTAAGCCCAGTAATAAAACTCCGCATCCATACACCATGTAGTGTAGCCTCAAAACAAGAAACGAACTCTGCTTCCATAGTAGAAGTAGCAGTTAGTGATTGTTTTGCACTCCTCCATGACACAGCTTCACCAGCTAACATAAAAATGTATCCGGAAGTTGATTTACGAGAATCAACACAGCCAGCGAAGTCTGAATCTGAATATCCAATCACTTCCAAAGCATCAGTTCGTCTGTATATAAGCATGTAATCCTTTGTTCCTTGAAGATATCTCATAACCTTCTTTGCAGCTATCCAGTGGTCTATTCCTGGATTAGTCTGATATCGTCCCAACATTCCAACAACGAATGCAATGTCAGGCCTAGTGCAAACCTGAGCATACATAAGGCTTCCAACAGCTGAAGCATATGGAATATTCTTCATTCGCTCCCTCTCAAGATCGTTCTTCGGGCAATGGTTCAAATTGAGCCTATCACCCTTCACGATGGGAGCGACACTAGGTGAACAATCTTTCATCCTGAACCTCTCTAAAACTTTATTGATATAGGCTTCCTGAGACAGACCCAAAATACCTTGAAATCTGTCTCGATATATCTTAATTCCTATAACATAGGATGCATCACCCATATCTTTCATGTCAAAGTTTTGAGAGAGAAATTGTTTCACCTCATGTAACAATCCTTTATCATTAGTAGCAAGCAAAATATCATCCACGTATAAAATCAAGAAACAAATCTTACTCCCACTGACCTTAAGGTATATAGATTGATCCATAATGTTCTCTACAAAACCAAATGAAGAGATAACATCATGAAATTTTAAATACCATTGGCGAGAAGCTTGTTTCAATCCATAAATGGATTTTTTAAGCTTGCAAACTAAATGCTCACCTTCACTAGAGGAAAATCCTTCAGGTTGTTTCATATAAACCTCTTCCTCGAGATCTCCATTTAAAAATGCTGTTTTCACATCCATTTGTTGCAACTCAAAGTCAAAATGTGCAACTAATGCTGGAATAATACGAAGAGAATATTTCTTAGATACAGGAGAAAAAGTCTCCTTGTAGTCTATTCCTTCCAACTGAGTGAATCCTTTAGCTACGAGTCTAGCTTTATATCTCTCAATGTTGCGTAATGAGTCTTTCTTAGTTTTGAAAACCCATTTACTTCCTATGGCTTTTACACCAACAGGCAACTTTACGAGATCCCAAACTTTATTAGAACTCATAGAATTCATCTCATCGTTCATAGCATCATACCATAAGTTTGATTCTTTACAACTCATGGCTTGTGAAAACGTTTCAGGATCATTTTCAGCTCCAATATTATAATCTGATTCTTGTAAATACACAAAATAATCACTAGAGATTGCCGATTTCTTTTCTCTATTAGATCTCCTTAATGTTGTTTCCACATTTTCTTGAGAAATATGTTGTTCAACTTGTTGATCAACAATTTCTGGTATTCTCTCAAGAACTTGATCTACTTGATTATTATCGACAACTTGTGGAGCTTTAATGATTGATTGTTCAACACTCATTTGGTCTTGAGGAGTGTGATTCAGAATAATCAATTTATCACTTGATTTGCAAGGTTGAACATCAATGTGATCTCTTTCAGTAACAATGTGCTGAAATTGATCACTCTCACTAATCAAGTGATTTTCAAGAAATTTGGCATTTCTTGATTCCACAATTCTAATGCTATGAGATGGACAATAAAATCTATAACCCTTAGACTTTTCGGCATATCCAATGAAATATCCACTGATAGTCCTTGGGACTAGTTTCTTCTCTTGTGGATTATATATCCTCACTTCAGACGGACAACCCCATATGCGTATATGTTGTAAACTCGGCTTCCAACCCTTAAATAACTCAAATGGTGTTTTAGCAACAACCTTTGTTGGAACTCGATTTAATATATACACGGCCGTCTTAAGTGCTTCAGTCCACAAGAAATCCGGAAGTTTGGAGCTGCTACGCATACTCCTCACCATGTCCAATAATGTTCGGTTTCTTCTTTCAGCTACACCATTCTGGTCCGGAGAACCAGGCATAGTATATTGAGCAACTATTCCATGCTCTTGAAGAAACTTCGCAAACGGACCAGGTGCTTGTCCATTCTCAGTGTATCTACCATAATACTCACCACCTCTATCACTTCTCACGATCTTTATTTGCTTACCGCATTGTTTTTCTACTTCAGCCTTGAAAACCTTAAAGGCTTCTAGTGCTTCATCCTTATGGTGAAGCAAGTAGATGTACATATATCGTGAAAAATCATCTATGAAAGAGATGAAGTATTTAGAACCATAAGAGTCCGTAACCGGGCTACAAATATCCGTATGAATGATCTCTAATATGTCACTACTCCTCTTTGCACCTTTTTTACTCTTATTGGTCTGCTTACCCTTAATGCATTCCACACAAGTGTCAAAATCAGTAAAATCCAAAGCACAAAGTACTTTATCATTCACTAATCTTTTAATTCTCTCTATGGAGATATGTCCCAATCTCCGGTGCCATAAGATAGAAGAGTCTTCATTTGTAACACATCTTTTATTACCAACATAAACATGCATAGCATTATAAGCAGTATCACTTTGTAAATTGAGAAAGAAAAGACCATCAGACAATATACCATTCCCAACAAGATCAGATTTGTAAAATAAACTGAAGTTTACATCTGAAAAATTAAAGGAATATCCCAATGGTACAAGTCTCGATACAGAAATCAAATTCCTAGAAAAACTAGGGATATAAAATGTCTTTTCAAGCTCTAGTACAAAACCACTACTTAAAATTAAAGTGCATGTGCCAATGGCTTCCACACGTGAACGCATCTTGCTGCCTGTATAGATGCATTACTCTCTTCCCACTGGCTTCCTTAGATTTGTCATACCCTGCAAGGTATTTGAAATATGGATTGTAGAACCCGAATCAATCCACCATGTGTCACAAATAGAATTAACCATATTAGATTCAAAACAAACAAGTGAGATTAACGTACCTTTTTTCTCAAGCCAAACTTTATATTTGGTGCAATCCTTCTTTATGTGTCCCTTCTTGTTACAGAAGAAACACCTGGATTCTTTCTTGATTCCACCATCTTGGATAGGTATCTTACCTTTCCCCTTCTTTTTGGCTTGATGCTGGCTCTTTCTTTATGTTGCCACATATGCACTCTCACCCATTTCCATAGCCAATCTCCCTTCTTCTTGAACACACATGGTCAATAACTCATTGATAGACCATTTATCCTTATGTGTGTTGTAAGATATTTTGAAGGGTCCGTATGCTTGTGGAAGAGTGTTCAAAATATAGTGCACAAGAAATGAGTCAGACATATCAACCTCAAGTGTTTTGAGCTGAGCTGCAATGTCCCTCATTTGCATTATGTGCTCACGCACACCTTTCACTGATGTGAGCCTTAATGATGAAAACTTCATTATTAGGGTGCTGGCAAGTGCCTTATCTGAAGTCTCAAATTGTTGATCAATAGACTTCAACAAATCCTTGACATTTTTATGCTCACCAACTGAACCTTGTATACTAGCACAGATCTTAGTCATTATATACATTATGTTGAGGCGATTAGATCGCTCCCAACGCTCACTAAGAATAAGATCTTCCTTACTGATAGTAGGAGTAATAATTGGCTCATCTTTCCTTATAGCATAATCAATGTCCATCAGCCCCATTTTGAGAAGGATTTTCTCCTTCCAAGACTTATAGTTTTCACCATTCAATTCAGGGATATCACATTTGAAATCAGAGAAATTACCAATATTCATAGCTGCAAAATAAATAAATAGACATGCTTATCAACTACAATATGAGACCAACAACATAAATCATGCTTTATCAATATAAATCATGCTCAAAGATTATGAATCAAGTGACATAAAACTTGCCTGTGGGCTAAAGTTTAAATTCAATAAGATTCATATAACTTTATGATAAAACTATGGAATCATGTGCCTTTTTCTTAATACCTGTGGGATAAAATCCATTATATTCATGTAATTAATCACAATAAATGTCACAATATGATCATTAAAACTTTATATATAAATTCGGATAATTAAAGATGCTGTGGCTACTCAATAATTAACCAAATTATAAAGATCATACAACATTTGAATTAATTTACCAAAATATTCATATTTAAAAAACATAATATATGAACATGAATTAACATTATTATAATACAAAGACAATTTATTTCAATAAAAATGACTTAGTACAGTGGTCACCCACCATGTTCCCTTCTTTAAGAGAGCTGGGTTCAAATCCCAGAAGGTTCAAAATTATGTTTTTTTATTGAAACCTTTAAGAAAATAAATAATATATTTATTTAAAATCCAAAATCATCAACAATTAAGTCCCAGCCGAGTGGCAACCCACTCGAAATTTCATGAGAGAGGCGCAGGTTCGAATCCCATTAGGACCAATAATTTATTTGGTCTTCTTTTATGATAACCGAACTACACGTAGTTTTAACCTGCCAGAACTACCAAATCTACATGTAGTCCTAATATGCTAGAACTACACGTAGTCTTAATCTGCCAGAATTACACGTAGTTTTGGTCATCTTCAACCTCTAAATGGGTCATTTTGACCCACTCGCAACCCGCCGGAAAACCCATCATAAATCCGACGATATCTCATGATTTTGGACACCAAATTTGACGATTCAAAGTGCAGTATGTTCGTAATCGAATTTCTGTATGATTTGTAACAAAAAACCGCTTTGAAAACGCCCAAAACGTAAACTTTTAAAATCAAAAAGAAATTTCAAAACTTTACGTTGAAAAAAATGTCAAGACAGAGGTTTTACTCGCTCTGATACCAACTGTTAGAAATTTATTCTTTATCATCTAACATGCCTTTTATAACAGAAAAAGACAACCATTTAGATGAAAGTGCGGAAATTTGAAATACCTCCAGCCATTGACGATAAATCGGGGACAGCTGCTTTCCGTTCTTGAAGAATCTCTTCTAAACCTTTAATTCTCACAATCGATGGTGTATTCCGTATATTGAGAAAATAGGCTTAGGGGACCTTCAATGAAATGACCCCTCAATAATAGACTCTTTCCATCGAAGAGTTTCCATTGACGGGGTGCAACATGGACGGTTGCCTTTGATGGTGACTTTTGAAAAACCGGACCAAACAATATAGTAATTAAAATAATTACTAACATTTTTCCCCATTATTTAATTTTAATTATTTGAATATAGTTTTTGAAAAGTGTAACTAAATTTTTTTTAGTTATACCAGATTCTATCATACAGTGACGTTTTATTTTATGGCTTGATTTAGATGCCGAAGTTAGGAATGCTTTTTGTGTGACGACCCGTCTTTCAACGGACTGATAAGAAACCACCCATTCTCCGCGGATCCTGGGGCTGACCTGGGCCGGAGGTGGGTAAAGCTCCGTGGATCCTGGGGCTGACCTGGGCCGGAGTGGTTTCTCCATTGAAGCAGGGGCCGTTACGAACCCACATCGCTTGGGGAAGTACATGGAAATGAAACATATGTAAGAGATCCCTCCCAACATAGCAAGACGCGTTTTGGAGCACGATTGGCAACGGATCCCATAAGAACTCCCGAAGTTAAGCGTGCTTCGGCGAGAGTAATTTCAGGTTGGGTGACCTCCTGAGAAATTCTCGCCAAACAAAGCCGTGAAGGGAGGATATTGGGCTGCGGCCCAATCCCCGGAGCGGACAATATCTTGCTGGGATGAGGGGTCGTTACAAATGGTATCAGAGCCTGTACCCAACCGAAAATGTGGCCAACGAGGACGTTGGGCCCCCGAGGGGGGTGATTGTGACGACCCGTCTTTCAACGACTGATAAGGAATTGGGGAAGTACATGGAAATGAAACATATGTAAGAGATCCCTCCCAACATAGCAAGACGCGTTTTGGAGCACGATTGGCAACGGATCCCATAAGAACTCCGAAGTTAAGCGTGCTTCGGCGAGAGTAATTTCAGGTTGGGTGACCTCCTGAGAAATTCTCGCCAAACAAAGCCGTGAAGGGAGGATATTGGGCTGCGGCCCAATCCCCGGAGCGGACAATATCTTGCTGGGATGAGGGGTCGTTACAAATGGTATCAGAGCCTGTACCCAACCGAAAATGTGGCCAACGAGGACGTTGGGCCCCCGAGGGGGGGTGATTGTGACGACCCGTCTTTCAACGGACTGATAAGGAACCACCCATTCTCCGCGGATCCTGGGGCTGACCTGGGCCGGAGGTGGGTAAAGCTCCGCGGATCCTGGGGCTGACCTGGGCCGGAGTGGTTTCTCCGTTGAAGCAGGGGCCGTTAAGAACCCACATCGCTTGGGGAAGTACATGGAAATGAAACATATGTAAGAGATCCCTCCCAACATAGCAAGACGCGTTTTGGAGCACGATTGGCAACGGATCCCATAAGAACTCCGAAGTTAAGCGTGCTTCGGCGAGAGTAATTTCAGGTTGGGTGACCTCCTGGGAAGTTCTCGCCAAACAAAGCCGTGAGGGGAGGATATTGGGCTGCGGCCCAATCCCCGGAGCGGACAATATCTTGCTGGGAACAGGGGTCGTTACATTTTGTGCCATGTTTGACTTATTTATATGAGTCATATTCCTACTCACAAAATCAAGATTTTGTAAATATTCTTCCGGTGTTCTAGTACAATATTGTTTGTTTTAAGACTGATGTTGCATAGATTTATTCTTGTGATTAGTCTAAAAAATATTGTATTATGTAGGGAACAAAACTTTACTTATAAATCACTCAATTTCTACTATCTAAAATGATGTAAGATTGTACACCTTCACTGGTATGAGCTAGGTCTTCACAATCAATAGAATCTTGTATCGTTATGCATCTACATGGCAGGCAGCCACATTTTGTTATCAATTTATTTTCTGATTTTAATAACTTTGTTTCGTTTCCCTTAGTTGATGTATAATGGAAGGGATTGTGATAGAAAAATATTGTGGGGGGATTGTTTATCTTGTTGAAATTCTTTTTTAAAAACTATCAAGCAAGTATTAAGTAAAGATGATCTACACTCGTACACTCGAAATAATATGGTAATCTTTTGAAAATTTATTTTATTTTAAAATTTGGGCAGGTCTTGGTTAAGAGTCAATATGACGTCTAAGATTTAGTTTGGTATTGTAACATATTCTTAAATAATCACTTTTAGTTGTGCTGTCAAAATTATGGGTTAAAAAGAATTATCAAATAATCACTAGTTTTAAGCTTTTTAAAAGAAAAGTCAAATGGGCCCTAAAAAGATAGAGAGATTCGATTACATAAGTGGTCGACTAGACTAGAGGGAATTTTAAGGAGGCCAAGTTTATAGAATTAAATTTCCTTTTAGAAAGTCTGGCTATATTAATTAGGTTATATAAAAAAAATGGACGAACTATTATATACTTTATGAAAATAACTATGGTAGAGAATACTAATTAAATTTATTCATCTATTAATTTTTCATAATATCGTGATTGTTGTACTTCTTGTGATGATGCACAATATATAAAGTTGATATGGGTCGAATTTATATACAAAATTTTTTGTGTAAATTGCTTAATTGTGAGGGATGACGTGAGAGTTATGTGATCAGTAGTCTCCATTTCCCATTTCTTGTCGATTATCATTTGAGTTCCATCGTCAAAGAATACGATAGAGAAAGAAGAATATTAAACTGAAAATCATTAGTTTGAAAATTCCTTTGCAAATCATTCCAATGGAGTATGAGACTAAAGCCTAAAATACACATAATTTTTAATTAATACGCTACATCACAATTTGAAGACATTATACGCATCAAATACGAGATTATCAAAGACGAAGAGTTTACATTAATCATGATTGTATAATAGAAGTAGGATTATAGTAAAGAATTACAGGTAACAAATTGAGCTTCATTTAACAACTCGTAGTAGCTGTCTTGAATATTCAACTTAATTTTCCTCTTAAGTCAACATAAAAGAAAAAAAATCAATGGTCCCCAACTATAATTTCTTTGTTTGGAGAGGCTAGTCTAGTCAACATTCGGTGCTTTTGAAAATAGGCTAAATTCCAAAATACCCCTTGAAGTATGAGTGTTTATCGAAAAAACCTTCAAACAAAAAATCATCGCAGTCAAAACCTTGAACTATAAAAAATTGTCAAAAAAACCTCGACGGAGAGCCTCATGCCCCCCAAATTGTAATTCGGGGTGTCGACTTTAAATCGTGGCTCCCCGCACTCTAAGCCCCTCCACCCGTGCACTGCATGCGATCAATTCGGCGAGCCGAGTCAAAATCGCGGCCCCCGGCATTACACTTGGGAAGATGCAGGGGGCTCTAGCCCTCGCGCACGTGCGCTGTGTCAAGGTCCGGGCTTGTCCAAGGCATGTTGCCTATGGCCGCCCTTGCTGTTAGTTAGATTCATTTCCTTTTTAAGTAATTATGTTGTACTCTTTTTCTTTTTATTTTTGGCAAGAGTGACTCCTCGCCACTATAGCATGTATACTACTGCCGTAGTGAAGATGGTCCAGATTTCTCTTTAGGGGGAGAGGCATGACTGCACGTAGACCCCACTACCCACTGATGTAATTTGCTACTATTCAATAAACAAGCTTTTTACATACACCCTCTTTATGCACACTATGCTCAATGATGCTGCTTTCGATTAATCTCGCTCACTCGTTGCTTACTCGTTAGACACAAGCTCGCTCTAACGAAGTGGGCGCTCGGTGCCGTTGGCACTCTCGTTGGCTGACCCAGTACAAGTGTGATATTGGGTGCCGCACGGTATCGTAAGCCCCTTGAAAGTAGGACCGTGACAGTTGGTATCAGAGCCTAGGTTGGCTCAAAATCGTGAGAAAGTATGCCGAAGAAGAGTATGATGAAAATGCCTAGTGCACCATCGGATCAACTCGAGCGCCTCGTCGAGTTGGAAGAAGAAATACGGTATCTGCAAGACATACCGGACAACATTCGATTCATAGAAGAACGAATGAGGGAAATGTCTGAATTTCCTACTGAGATAGTGGCTATTCACAACAGAATAGACGCCATACCGATTCCAGAGCTGTTGAATCGAGTGGAGACCCTCGAATCCCGACAAGAGAAGGGAAAGGGAGTTTGCACGGAAGAAAGTTCCATAGGTACTATAATCGGGGTCTTGGAGCACGTCGATGAGATCGAGCTGGCTCATACCCGGTTGTCAGAAACTGTGTCTCAAGTAACCAAGGACTTCAGAACAATGTTTAATTCTCTCAGGGCGGAGATTGCCGAGATTAACATTAAACTGAAACTTAATATGAGAGCCATGGGGAGTCAAACCCAGGCCACTACTGCTGCTGAATTCAGTCGAGTGAAAATCCCATAGCCAAAGGCCTTTGGGGGAGCCCGGGATGCAAAAGAAATAGAGAATTTCATCTTTGACATGGAACAATATTTCAAGGCCACTAAAACGGATGAGGATCTGAAAGTGACCTTGGCCACAATGCATCTTACTGACGATGCAAAACTTTGGTGGAGATCAAAGTACCATGATATCAGTATCGGTGAATGTGTGATTGATACTTGGGAAGAACTAAAAAGACAACTAAAGGATCAATTCTTCCCAGAGAACGTTGAGTTCAATGCCCGCCGATTACTTCGAGAACTGAAGTAGACTGCAAGCATCCGTGAATATGTCAAACAATTCTCGGGACTCATGCTGAATATTAGAGATATGTCGGAAAAAGATAAGATCTTTGCTTTCATCGAAGGTCTTAAACCGTGGGCCAGGACCAGATTATATGAACAAAGGGTGCAAAGTCTGTCAAGTGCACTTGCAGCCGCAGAGCGATTGTTCGATTATAACATTGAGAACCCTGAGCAAGAGAAGGACACTCCAAGTAGCCCAACCGCCCACAAGTTTCAGAAACCGATCACAGGAACTGATGAAAAGAAGCCGTTTGTCCCAAGAGAAGGTTATGAAGCAGCAAGAAATGCTAACAACCAACGACAAACAAATAAGCCTGTGTCATGTTTTCTGTGCAAGGGACCCCATCGAGTAGCCGAGTGTCCGCATAGATTGGCCTTAACTGCTTTACAAGCTTCGATTCAGGATGACAACTCAGCTAAGGAAGTTGCTGAAGAAAAATCCACCGAGCTTGCTGAAGTTGGGGCTATGACTTTCTTGTCAGCTATACAACAGCAGATGGAAGAGCTTAAGAAGAACCCAGGTAAAGGCCTCATGTATGTCGAGTCATCCATCAACAATAGATCTGCTACAAGTACGATGATAGACTCGGGAGCCACTCATAACTTCATTACAGAGAAGGAAGCTTGCCGTCTTAATTTGAAGCTTGAAAAGAATTATGGTAGTATGAAAATAGTAAATGCAAAAGCGATGCCAGTACTTGGGATTGTAAGGAGAGCCCGGTTGAAACTCGGCTCATGGACGGAACTCATTGACTTCGTCGTAGCACGGATGGACGACTTTGATACGATCTTGGGGATGGAGTTTCTGATAGAACATATAGCCATCCCAATACCTTCCACAAAATGTTTAATAATCACAAGTAACAACCCAACTGTTGTTCCTGCGATTCTTAAACAACCAAGTGCTATCAACATGAAGATGATTGCGGCAATGCAATTCAAGGAAGGGTAGAAACAAAACGATCCAACCTGTATGATTGCTCCGTGGGAAACAAGAAAAAGGAGAAAAGAATACGCCCTGAGCTCTCAAAAGTCTTCAAGGAGTCCAGGAGTATCATGCCTAGTTGCTTACCCAAGACATTACCTCCACGAAGAGATATCGATCATCAGGTTGAACTGAGTCAAAGATCTAAACCTCCTGCAAAGGCCCCGTATATAACAGCTATGACAGAACTAGCAGAACTGGAGAGTTGGCAGAGTCTGCGTAATGTTGCACAATCTCGTTCTAACTGTCAAAAGAGCTCTTCAACAGGACTGAGCCCGTTTGAAGCAGTTTGCGGGAGACAACCAAGCATGCCATACAGCTTAGAGCAACAATATTCTGGAAAGAGTCCGGAAACTTACAACTTTCCTAAGGAATGGAAGCACAATACAGAGATAGCTCGTGCTTACCTGAAGCAGACCTCTAAGCATATGAAGAAGTGGGTAGCTAAGGAACGGCAACCAATGGAGTTTAAGGCTGGTGACTTAGTACTAGTTAAGTTGCGACCTGAACAGCTTTGCTTGAGGGGTAGGAAAGACAAGCGACTTACCAAAAAGTATGAAGGCCCTATGGAAGTCATCGAGAAGGTCGGGAGAACATCTTACAGAGTTAATCTTTCATCATGGCTCCAAATCCATTCAGTGATCCCCGTCAGCAACTTGAAGTCCTACCATCCAGCCGACGAGAACAAGAACAAGGAAAGGAACAACCACTCTAGACCAAGTATCTCCATCAGCAACCAGAAGAAGAAAGAAGTTGAAGAAATTCTGGCAGATTGAAGCCTCAAAACAAGCCGACGAAAGTACCAGGAATACCTCATCAGGTAGAAAGGACCAAGTGACGATGAAGTATCTTTGAAGAAAGCAAAAAGACTTAGAGAACTCATCACAGATGATCGAGGAATTCAAGAAGAAGCAGAGTTGACGAGGACGTCAACAGTTCAAATAGGGGAGAATGTCAAGGTCCGGGCTTGTCCAAGGCATGTTGCCTATGGCCGCCCTTGCTGTTAATTAGATTCATTTCCTTTTTAAGTAATTATGTTGTACTCTTTTTCTTTTTATTTTTGGCAAGAGTGACTCCTCGCCACTATAGCATATATACTACTGCCGTAGTGAAGATGGTCCAGATTGCTCTTTAGGGGGAGAGGCATGACTGCACGTAGACCCCCCTACCCACTGATGTAATTTGCTGCTATTCAATAAACAAACTTTTTACATACACCCTCTTTATGCACACTATGCTCAATGATACTGCTTTCGATTAATCTCGCTCACTCGTTGCTTACTCGTTAGACACAAGCTCGCTCTAACGAAGTGGGCGCTCGGTGCCGTTGGCACGCTCTTTGGCTGACCCAGTACAAGTGTGATATTGGGTGCCGCACGGTCTCGTAAGCCCCTTGAAAGTAGGACCGTGACACGCTGAACGCGAACACTATTCGAGGGGCCATGCCACGGCTATGGCCGGCAGCATCATACGGGGTTTGACGCGGAGGGACTGTACCACCCTAACATGTGCAATGCACGTGAACAAATTTCGGGAGGCCGCAAATCTGAGTCGGCCCCCATGTTTCGTAGAAAATTCCAAATTTTCAACTCGGCCCCCCGGCTTTTCTACGTTCTATACGCGGGGGGCCGCAAATATGACTCGGCCCCCCGCATTTGCCCTAGTTCTAAACACGAGGGGGGACCGAAATATTAACACGGGGGGCCGAATCGTCCTTTGTATTTAAAAACTCGGCCCCATGTTCGCTCCCTGCAATCTGAAATCGAGAGGTGAAAGGGCGAAGTTTTCAATTTTTTCCCGAAAATCATCGAAGGTTAGTCCTCATTGCCAGAAATCGCAAAAATCGAAAGCCTCTGCGTCGAGAACCCCAAAATACACCGGCGAAAACCCTATCGTCGAAAATCCAAATAAAAAAATCAAGTGAGAGGATCTTAACAAATGATTTGGAAGTTGTTGGAGATTTTTGAAGAGGAAGAAAAAAATATTGAGATTATTTGAATTTTGAAAAAAAAAATTAATTTTTTGGCTAAATAGGAATAGGGAAGAGAGGACTGGAAGGAGGATTCATTCAACAAGAAAAAGGGGCACGGTCTTCAACACATAACTCCACGAATTTCTCTTCTCATCAAGAACAAGTTTTTTTTTTTATTTTATTCTTTTCTTATTTGTTTATGAATTTTTGGATTGTTTAAGTTATTTCTTTCTCGTGAACTAATTCTTTTTTGGCTAGATAAGAGAATACTAAACCATTAATTTTTTGTGGAATGCTATTTATTTATGTTAAACAATTCAATATATTTTTATTGATTAATTTATTTTATGCACGCCACTTGAATAAATACTAGGATACTATTTTAGACGCCATGAAATAGTTATTGAGACGTATATTGAAATACTATTTTAGATGTGTATTGGACTATTCTATTATGTTTAAATCTTTATTTTACCAAAATCTTAGATTATAAATATTTAGATATATAAGTCTACTTAATCTATTAGCTAATTCCCGTAACAAATAATAGAATTTTGATTTTTCTTTTCTAACCCTGACGTAATGTAATTATTTGATGGCAAGGAAACTCAGATCATGACGAAGCGAAGACCAAAAATTATTAGGATTTTATGATTTATTGGCAGAAATAATGTTATTTTTATAATATACAGGAGAAATAAATATGGATTCATTGGGCGCTTTAATCATTAATCTTAATTAAGTTTATTAATTAAAATTATTAAATCACTCGGTTATAAGATGTCACTCGATGAGATTTATATTTACACCTGACAAATGGTAAAAATAATTAATTTTGTATCCATCTTTCATTAAATAATTCAATAAATAAACAAATAAAGGAAAAAGGTGGGGCAAATGCAAGAGACAATGGCATGTTTTCACTCACAGTCCATCAATTATGTAATATGAATGCTTTGCATATTATCAAATGTTCACACCCTAATTTTGCAAGAGAGGACACATCTTTATGTCCATTGACTTCTATGAAATTAACCACATTTTTGTTGTAACCCTTACCATTTTATACTGTTTTTCTATATTGTAAAAGTAATACCATGTTTGCACTATAATCTTATACTCTGATATGTCATTTATGTATTCATTCACTAATTAGTAGTATTATATTGGTATGGTATAAATATTGTCTTCAAATCTTTACTGTTTATGTTTATTTGTTAAATGATCTTTCATTTCTTTTTCTCTTTTTTTGTCAATTCTCTTAATAACCCCAAAAAGACGTAAAAAAAAAAAAAAAAATTGTCCCCTACCCCCATCCCCCACCCATTCTTCTTTAATAACCCTAAATGTTCATCTCCTCTACAAGTCTCTCTTTCTTCGAAAAACAAATTCATTTATTTCTACCTCGTGTATTTGAGGAAACAATCATATACTCTTAAGAGATTACAATTTATAGATAGAATAATACTAAAGTTATTTTTAATTATATATTATAATCTTATTTTATGACGTGATATTTACGTATAACTTATTAATTGTGTTAATTATTAAACGATAAAAGTAAAATAAATGTAACATTATTCTTATAAATATAAGAAGATAGTCAATGCAAAGACAAATTGCTTTTGACTTGTCATGAATTTTCGTCTAAACCCAAAAAAGACGTAAGAAAAAAGTTAATTTTAATTATATACTATAATCTTATTTTATGATGTGATATTTATGTATCACTTATTAATTGTGTTAATTATTAAAAAGACGTAAGAAAAAAGTTAATTTTAATTATATACTATAATCTTATTTTATGATGTGATATTTATGTATCACTTATTAATTGTGTTAATTATTAAATGATAAAAGTAAAATAAATGTAACATTATTCTTATAAATATAAGAAGATAGTCAATGCAAAGACCAATTGCTTTTGACATGTCATGAATTTTCATCTAAACCCAAAAAACACTCAGAAAAATTGTTAAATTGTCCCACCCTCCACCCATTCTTCTTTAATAACCCTAAATGCTCATCTTCTCTACAAGTCTCTCTTTCTTCGAAGAACAAATTCAGTTATTTCTACCTGGTGTATTTGAGAAAACAATCATATACTTTTAAGAGATTACAATTTATAGATAGAATAATACTAAAGTTATTTTTAATTATATATTATAATCTTATTTTATGACGTGATATTTACGTATCATTTATTAATTATGTTAATTATTAAACGATATGTTATAAAGTAAAATAAATGTAACATTATTCTTATAAATCATGCAAGAAGATAATCAATGCAGAGACAAATTACTTTTGACTTGTAATGAATTTTCGTCAATTAAGTTTTCAAGTTGAAGAATGAAATATATAACCACTGGATCCCAAATCCAAATCCTTATTACCCAATCTATTGTGCCAATCCATTTTACTAATACACTATTAGCGTCCTCTCTCTCTCTAGTAAATGCTTGATCATCTGCCATGGCCAACTTTCGATTTCTCAGCTTCTTCTCTGCTGTCATCTTCCTCACAATGCCTTCTTTTTCCCAGCCCACCGACCTCTTCTATGCTAGATTCTTCAAAACAGGAGCAAATCTGACCTTAATCGGCATAGTGGAGATCGAGGGCAATGGAATTTTGTCTAGATGTCAACAATTTAGTGCTTGATGAAAGAAACTCCGTTGCGTATTTATTGGCTATACTCCTCTTTTCTATATGAGTATATAACTTGAGGTGACATTACCGAGTAATCGGAGAACTTCATCATCAATGTTGTCAATCGCATAAAAAGGTAGTGTGACTAAAAGATAAAGTAAAAATTAAAAAAAATTATCGTTGTGTAGCCCCTTTACTTATATATATAAAAAAAAACGAGAAGAAGAATCTCTGAAAACTAATGGATTTAGGAAGGACATTAAAAAGTTTACATCCTATGATATAAATTGTGATGTTTAGTTTTGATTGTTGAACTTAGTAGTCCAAATAGAGTTTGAGCACACACACACTTTGAAAATTAGTTTATTGGGGATTAAATCTATATTGATTGCTTTTATTTGTGATAGTGACATTTTTTTCAATACTTTACAAGTTACTAGATATTTCAGAAATTACATCAATTTAGTTAGTGCTACTTAGAAATTCATTTTCGTTTTGCATCACTCGAGGACGAGTAATAGTTCAAGTTTGGGGGTATTTGATAACTCTTAAATTAGAGTTATTTTATACTAAATTTAATTGATAAAACTTATCCGATTTGAGTGAATGTAAGAAGGAATTGATGAAATTTACTATAATTGCTATAAGATGCTGTAGAATTAATACCTTAATTTAATTTAATATATTCAGTACATATTTTCTATTTTGAGCAAATTTTTTCTCTATATTTTGAATTTCAGATTGTCGTTTTTGAATGCAAAATTAATAGCGGGAAGATCTGTAACGACCCATATTCCCAGCAAGATATTGTCCGCTCTGGGGATTGGGCCGTAGTCCAATATCCTCCCCTCACGGCTTTGTTTGGCGAGGACTTCCCAGTCGGTCACCCAACCTGGTACTACTCTCGCCGAAGCACTTTTAACTTCGGAGTTTATATGGGATCCGTTGTCAATTGTGCTCCAAAACGCGTCTTGCTATTTTGGGAGAGTCTCTTTACATATATTTCATTTCCACATACTTCCCCAAGCGATGTGAGATTGTGACGACGACTCTTTTAACGACCGAACCCTCCGGCCCAAGTCCAACCCGGGATCCGTGGAGTTTTAACCCAGCACGTCATCCTCTGGTCCCAACCGGGCCGCAAAGGCAGCCTCTGAGGATTCACGAAGCACTGGGTGGTTCCACCACATACGTGTCAAGTCGAGTCATCACAAGATCAACTCTAGATGAGGAAGACTTATGAAGAAAGAGAAAACAAATCACGAAAAATGGAAAATTTGTTGCGCTGAATATGGGAAAAAGAAATGGGTATTATTTAACTGCGAATTTATAGAGGAAAAACTGGTAAAACAAATTAAATGAGATGAAGGTAAAAGAAAGCCAGTCAACGAGGAAAAGCAAATGGACAACAACTGTGGACAACAAGAGAGAATGGACAACTGAGCACTAAAAGACAAACAACTGTGGACAACAAGAGAGAATGGACAACTGAGCACTAAAAGACAAACAACAGTGGACGATAGAGAGAATGGACAAGAAGCGTGGACGACTGCGAAGCTTGGACGAATGGAAAGCACTAAAAGATAAAAAATCGTGGACGATTGGAATAGTGGCAGAAGCTGGAATAAAATCTTATCTAAAAAAGAAGAAAGAAACATGCATAATTCCAGGGATTGGAGAGAGAATCAAAACATGCATAATTCCAGAGATTGGAGAGAGAAATGGGGATAGCATGCAGAACAAAAAGAGAGAGAATTTTCCAGAAAGAAAAAAATGCTGGTGGAGAACTCTGGATCTGAAAAAAGACGACCGACGACGATTCTTGATCTTTTTCTTCTTCTCTTATTTTTTTTACTGTTTATGAACAATATTATTTCTGAGTTTTATTTAGTTATGTTTAGTAGCTAAACTTTTCTTCTTGGTTAGGACGAGAATATTTGTTACGAATTTGCTACGACCTCGGTTTGTTTATGCAATTGTTTATTGAACAATTATTTGTGATATTCCTTGCTTAATTTAGAGCTTGTCAATAGATAGGTTGATGATTCATGTTTATGTTGTATCGAAAGATAAATATAAATTTTAAGATGCACGAATAATTAATCGGATTAAATTGTTACAACATAGTTAGTATTAATTCGATTGACAATAAGAATAGAGCAATTAGGAAATTCAATGTTAGTTAAATTCTTTCAAAGTCGAGAGAAATTCTAAATTGAATTTACCTAGGCAATTCAAAAGAATCCTAGAATTATTTCGTTCTTGCTGTTCATATACAATGCTGCAGAGCATTACTAGAGCATCAGTAGTAAAACTATCGTAACGAAGAAATCGATCCTAGCCAAGGCTTCCTTTTATTGATTTTATCTCGTTTATCTTTAATCGTTATTCAGAGTTTATTTCTAATTATTTTCATCTATCATTTTAATATTTTTATAAGATCTTTATAGCAATTAATTCAATTGAGAATATCCTCGTGGAATCGATACTTTACTTACTTATTACTTCGTTAGCGACACGTGCACTTGCGTGAAAGTGTAGAAAATCACTAACACCTTCTAATCTCTGAAAATCCCAAACCTGACCCTTCTAAAAGCCGAAAATCCTAAAACCCGAGCATGTAATTTTCAAAAATCTTAGAAAGCGAACCTTTCCTCCCAAATCCGAGGTAATTTTTCTAAAAATCCTAGGCCACTTTGTGAAATGGGCCCCAAAATTTTGTTCAAACGTCCTCACCCCTAGACACAAGCTGGCCCCTCAAATCGAGGACCACCATCAAACCGGCCAGGATCTTCGTCACAAGGCCCTTCGAATGAAGTGTAACGACCCCGTTTCCCAACAAGATATTGTCCGCTCTAGGGATTGGGCCGCAGCACAATATCCTCCCCTCACGACTTTGTTTGGCGAGAACTTCCCAGAAGGTCACCCAACCTGAAATTGCTCTCGCCGAAGCACTTTTAACTTCGGAGTTCTTATGGGATCCATTGCCAATTGTGCTCCAAAACGCGTCTTACTATGTTGGGAGGGTCTCTTTACATATGTTTCATTTCCACATACTTCCCCAAGCGATGTGAGATTGTGACGACCCCTTTTTTACGACCCGTCACCTTCCGGTTCGCCCGCGCGGACGTACCGCCATCCGGGTTTCGGTTCGTGCAGCCATCGTACTATACTTACACATCCGGGTCATCACATGAAGTGCTGGGACCATGATAAGTGTATATTTTACACACTTATTCGGACTCTTTAATCTTGATTCGATAAGTTTTTCTCAAGCATTTGAATGAATTTAACGTTTCTGGTGTAAGTATACAGATGAGATTAAATCTAACAGCTTAAGCATCAACGAAGAATAAATATAGTGCAGAATGACGAAAAATAACGAAATGAAAATATCAATGTGTGGCAGGGAACAGAAGACTAGCCGATCGATCGCCCACATCTCGCGATCAATCGGCTATTTTAATCCCAACCGTTCGGCTATTTTAATTAATGGAGGTGTTTGAATCTGAACCATTGAAGCTTGTTTTAATCTCAGCCATTGAAGATAATTATGGGCTTCAGATTTGTGGGTTTGAGATTAATTAAGAATTAGGTTAACTAAAGGAGAGGAGATCGAGAGATTTAGACAGAAGAGGCGAGATAGAGAGAGAGGCAGAGGAGCTCTAGAGAGACAGAGACCAGAACGGAGCGAGAGTTTCGGAAATTGATTTTCAGCATAGTTTTTCTTTCCTTTTCTCTTCTGAACTATGAACTTCTTTATTATTCTTGTTGTTTTTCTTTATTTTAGCATAAACTAATTTATTTTTCTAGGGCTACGATGTAGCCAGATTATGAATATTTGATATTTTCTTTAATTCAAGTTATTGATTTTCTGTTTCAATATTGTGTTGAGTAACTTATTCTGTTATTAATGCTTGCAATTGCCTGATCACCAAAAGCATGTTCGTAGGATTGTTTTGAGACCGAGAGGAGATAAATAATCATGCACTGAATATTTTGCCATGAAAAAGATGTTAGGCTAGAGATAGCTAATGCGTTCATGTTGTATTTTAATTTCTCGTTCTTCATGTTTTCAATTAATTCTCAATATTAGAGACCGAGAGGTAATAATTCGTTAATTGAATAAGTTTGTCATTGCTTGAGAGAGATTGATAAATAATTTTGTGAAATTGCCATCAACACATAGAAATAGAAATTAATGAATTGAATTATGAATATTAAATATGATTAATTTAGGTGAAATCGGAAACCCTAGAGCTTTCTCATTATATTTTAGAACTTGTTTAATTTTCTGTTATTTAATTAATTGCTCTTGTTTTATTTTACAATCAAAATCACTAAAATATCGTTATTCAAATTAGACTGAAATTAATTTTATTTGATTATCAATTAAAAAGTCCTTGTGGGTTCGACACTCTACTTATCACTTTATTATTTGTTGCGACTCGTACACTTGCAAACTATTTTTCACAACAAGTTTATGGCGCCGTTGCCGGGGACTTTATTATTGATATCAAATTAATTATTTTTAGTTTTATTTTGAATTCTATTTATTTTATTTCTTTATTTTCAGGTTACTTTCAGGTGCATGCGTAAAGAAAAAAACGTTAATCTTCTCCCGCTTAACCTTGGGATTGAGCGTACGTATCGATAAAATCGGAGAGAGAGAAGAGAAATTATTCAACCAGCGCGTGCCATCATGGGAGATAACGGGGAAGACAATATTGAAAATCGGACTTTGCTGGATTATGTTATACCTATTGTATCCAAAGTGCATTCAGCTATTCGGAAACCAGTCATCGCTGCTAATTTTGAAATTAAGTCAGCCACCTTGCACGTGATTCAACAATCTCAATTTAGTGTATTACCTTCAGAAGACCCCAAGGATCATATTGCAAATTTTTTAGAAGTATGTGATATTTTCAAATTTCACAATGTGGGGGATGATGCATTGAGGTTACGTCTATTTCTATTCTCATTACGGGATCGTGTGAAGAACTGGCTTAATTCTCTGTCGGCAAACTCTATTACTACATGGGAAGAATTATGCCAGAATTTCCTTTCTAAATTCTTTCCCTTCGAAAAAACTACCAAGCTCCGAAACGATATAATCAATTTCAGTCAATTTGATGGGGAAACTTTATATGAGGCATGGGCAAGATTCAAGGATATGCTGAGAAAATGTCATAACCATGGCCTGCCAAAGTGGATGCATATTCAAACTTTCTATGTGGGACTATCATCATCTACTAAAACACTAGTAAATGCAGCTGCAGGTGGTGCCTTGATGAGGAAAATTGAAGAAGCTGCATATGACCTTTTAGAAGAATTGGCACTTAATAATGACCAGTGTCCTGTGGAGCGATCAATTATGAAATGAACAACTGGCATACTAGAGATCGAAGCTATGAAAGCCTTGACACTACAAGTTGCTTCGTTAACTAAACAGTTACAAGAATTCCATATAGCAGCTAGTGTGGGGAAAGCGCCGATGGTTAATTGTCAATGGTGTCAAAGACCGCATCAGAGTGAAGAATGCCAAGTGGAAAATCCTATGCCGAATAAATCTGCAGAACAAGTTAACTACATGGAAAATTTTAATCGGCAAGTAAATCCCAGCTCAAACGCTTATAATCTAGGGTGGCGACAACATCCTAATTTCTCTTGGAGCAATTCCCAAATTATTATGCCTATGTTTCAAACATCGCAATCGGGTCAATCTCAACAAGCTGAAAAGAAAAATGATCTTGAGGTAGCACTTATGAAATTTATGACTGAGACTCGTACAACAATGCAGAATCAATCGGCCCAAATTTGAAGTCTTGAGAATCAACTTAGCCAATTTGCTAGTATCATTAATGGGAGGCCTCAAGGTTCACTACCTAGCAACACCGAAGTAAACCCGAAAGAGCATTGTAATGCAATTGCTACTAGATTGAGAACTGTGATTGAACCGGAGCACAAAGAGCCAAGTGTGCATAAAGTGGATAATGGGGGTTCGAGTGAAAATGAAGTTCAACGGTCTATACCATCTCGTCCTTCCCCAATACAAGCAATTCAACCTCAAGTGCCGTTTCCACGAAGACTGAAGAATGTGAAGCTTAATAATCAATTTTCTAAGTTCCTTGATGTTTTCAAAAAGCTCCACATCAACATTCCATTCGCAGAAGCCCTCGAGCAAATGCCTAAATATGCAAAGTTTCTTAAAGATATTTTGTTTCACAAACGAAAGATTGATGACTATGGCACGATCACTTTGACTAAGGAATCTAGTGCCATTGTTCAACGTAAACTTCCACAAAAACTAAAAGATTCGGAAAGCTTCACCATACCATGTGAAATTGGGAAGTCAATTTTTGAACGGTAATTGTGTGATTTGGTGGCTAGTGTAAATTTAATACCACTATCTATTTTTCAAAAGCTGGGTCTTGGTGAAGCGAAGCCCACGAAAGTAATTTTACAGATGGCTGATCGGTCTATCAAGCATCCGTATAGGGTGATTGAAGATGTCCTTGTCAAAGTCGACAAGTTTATTTTCCCCGCTGATTACTTGATTCTTGATATAGACGAAGACCGTGGCATCCCGATAATATTAGGTCGTCCATTCTTAGCAACAGGAGATGCTGTAATTGACCTTAGAAATGAGGAGCTCAAATTGCATGTACAAGATGAAGAGGTGACATTCAAGGTGTATAAATCAATGGAGTACCCAAAAGCTAGCAATGAGCCAATTGAAGATAATTTTCTAGACAAAGAGCGTCCGGCGATTGATAAGTTAGTAAACGAAAAAAGAGCGAAGTCGTATTTTAATGGGATTTTTAAGAATGATACAACCATTACTCTCTGTGCACCGAACTAGCAAGGATCGTAAAACGTCAAGCCGATGACATTAAAACAAGCGCTTGGTGGGAGGCACCCCACCCTAGTATCCTTTTTAGTTCGTTATTTCAATTTTTATTTGCATTAGTTTTGTTTATTTTTATTTTTTTTTATTTTTTATTTTTCTTCTAAAAAAAAAAGAAAGTTCCTGATAGATTTCTCCTTCAACCGAAGCTCCACAACACTACTGACCAGTCCGAGACATTATAAGGTACGCTACTTTTGCCTTACTTTTATTTTCTACATTGAGGATAATGTTTGTTTTAAGTTTGGAGGTGATTTTAGCGTATCTTAGTACTGTGCTATAATTTGGTATTGCAATCTGAAATCTGGTTTAGGTGTCTATGATTGAAATTTTGAATAAATTCATACTTTAGCTTCTTGAAAAATGCTGAGTAAAAGATTGGTTTGTATTAGTTTACATTGACATGAGTTTACAAAGTTAGACTCAAAAACCATGAGCACATTTTCATTATTGTTTAACTTGATTTGTTGGTGTCATACTCATATAGTCTACATATATTGAAGCCCAAACACAGTGAGAGAGTGAAGCTCCAGTCAAATATAATGTTAACGAGTGTTTACTGAGGAAAATTCTTCTTGGTTTTGCCCAACATCCTCGAATGCGAATTGAAATTTTTCAGAAATAAGAGAATGATTTAGGTCATCATTGAATCGTTTGAGCCTTCTTAGCTTACCATTTTTTGTGTCATTTAATGACACCCTTAGTTACATTTTTTGAATCTATGATTTAACCGTTCAATTGTACTTATTTCAACTCAGTCACATATATATTTTTCTACATTTTCTAAAGAGCACAGAGTTTATTGATATATTTGAAGGAGAGTAGGAGAATGTAGTGGGAAGGATGAATAGAAACTTATTTGTCATTTGTTAATTTATTTTTACGTTGCTTTGTTATTATTAGTCTGAGTTACAAAAAAAAAAAAAAAAATTCGAAAGTTTAGTGTTATTTTCAAGCTTGTTGTATTTATTTTACTTTGTAACTATGACAAAGGAGTTTAATCTAAGTGAAATTAAATGAAATAAGTTTGGGGGTGAGAGATCAAAGAAAAGCTTGAGCGAGTTCAATGATTGAGCGAGTGCTGAGAAGAAAATATTGAATTGATGAAATAAGGAAGGATGGGGTGTGCTCTGATTACTCGTTTGTATCCATAAAATTCCTACCATTTTAACCTAACCTTACATTACAAGCTTTTAAAGACCTACTGACTCTTGTTTTTTATTTATGATAATTGCTATTAGTTGGATAGTAGGCAAAGCTGATAAACGATCAGAGTAAATGGAGTGATCCCTAGTGAGCTATGAGTGTATTCCTTTCTCGTAGCTATATTAGTTGACCTAGCAGTTAAAAGAAAATAAGAATGAAAACACACACACACGAGGATTTCTAAGTAAGTGATTGTCAATGTGCTGATATAAGTTAATTCTTTTACAAAGTGTTAATCTTGGTAGTTTTAGTATGAATTGTTTAAGCTGAGACGAATTACCAAAGTTTTTTATGAGGATTGCTTTACCATTATATTGTACTGTGCATATTATTTAGGATTGGATTATATATCTGCTGAAATTTTTTCTTAGTTTTGTTCGCTTGAGGACAAGCTTTCATTCAAGTTTGGGGGTGTGATAAGTGTGTATTTTACACATTTATTCGGACTCTTTAATCTTGATTCGATAAGTTTTTCTCAAGCATTTGAATGAATTTAACGTTTCTGGTGTAAGTGTACAGATAAAATTAAATCTAACAGGTTAAGCATCAACGAAGAATAAATATAGTGCAGAATGACGAAAAATAACGAAATAAAAATATCAAAGTGTGGCGGGGAACAGAAGACTAGCCAATCGATCGCCCATATCTCGCGATCGATCGGCTATTTTAATCCCAACCGTTCAGCTATTTTAATTGATGGAGGTGTTTGAATCTGAACCATTGAAGTTTGTTTTCTTGGGTCTACCAGGTTGGCGATATCTTTTGGGTGAGAAGAGTTTCTCCTTACCTAGCGCATCCGACCACATTAATTGGCCGTTCACGGGTTAAATAAAATTGGTGTACATCTGCAGAAAAGTCACCCAGTGATAGTATGGATGCACGTAAATTTCTGATTCCACTCTCAAGAAAAATATGCATGAAATGGCATGGACACACGGGATTTCAGTAAGCGTCCATCTGGTGTATTCGCACACCTACGTATTCATGTCTACAACAAATTGTTTGTTGCCGTTGCTCACTTGAAATCGTGAATCTCAACCAAGCATAAGGCTCCAATTTGCAACTGCAGCTACTAGTTTGTCAAGGTTTTTATATATTTGGGGACACAAGAGGGTCGTTAATTGGACCATCTTCTCAAATTTTTTAACGATGCGAGTCATCATGTATGTTCGGATCGTCTCGAACATAGTGAGGATGGGTTTGTCCTTGACAGGCAACATAAGTGCATTGAATGATTCACACAAATTATTTAAGCCAATACCACGCTTGGGAATCGGAGAGAAGATATGACTAGTTCAATATCTAGGCTCTTCTCCTCGAAGCCATTCGTGGGCAGCCGGACTGAGCTCATGTAATTTGCTCATTTCTAAATTGAAATGAGCTCTTGTGGGTGCCCTAGCTGCCTTCCACATCGCTTTTTCGTATGCTTTCTCCCGAAACAGCCCTTTAAAGTTTGCGTACATGTGCCGGAGGCAGAAGCAGTGTTTGGCTTCATTAAATTCCTCATCCACGACATTCCTCAATCCCTGATATTAAAACAAAGTTAGTTACACACCTTAATTACACCACAACTAATTTAATTAAACAACATACCTTTTGTCGATCCGAAACAATCGTCCATCTGGCTCCATCTCCAGTGTATAGGTCTGCGTTCAAAAGTTTCAAAAACCACGCCCATGTTTCGTCGGTCTCTTTTTCGACATTGGCAACAACAACGAGATATATTCCATCGTTCGCGTCAATACTAACGGCTGTGAGTAAGTGTTCGGGATACGAGCCCTTAAGGTGACAGTCATCCAAACAGATAATTGGGCGACCAAACTGCATCAAACCCGCCTTGCAAGCGGCCAAGCACATATACACTCTTTGGCACACTAATGTGCTCTCCGTATCGTAAGTATGCACTTCGAAAGTGTTCTCCGGATTTGTTCTACGTATTTCTGCTTTGTACGACCATACTAACTTGTACTGTTCATCTCTCTTTCCTTCGTTAAGTGTGAGAGCAAAGCTTCTTGCTCTTCTGGTAAGACTAGGTGTAATGTGAGTTCTGTGATCCATCTTCATTATCTCCACAATGGAAGATAGGTCCCACCTGGGGTAACTTTTGAACCTAGCCAGATAACGGTGTGCCACTCATTATGCACTAACGTGTCTATTCTCAATTATTCTCGCACAGCTGTGTGTATTGACCAAAGACTTTATTTGATAGGTCCGCTCATCTTGCTTCTACGAGGCATGCAAACGCCACTCACACTCTTCTAAACACTTAGCCGTCAATTGGCTCCTTTCACTTTTAATAAATACTATTCTTAATCCATGTTTTATAAAATAATCTTTTATTTCGTCTTTAAGCTCTTTTAAAGATGCATATTCTCTAGTCACAAAAAATTCCATATGAATTTCCTCCCTTACCTGAACGCTTTCAACCTCATCATCGTCTGAGATAACCGGAGTTCGAAGCTGATCGTCTAGAGTTCTGGATGTCGAACACACAAGTATTTGTTAAATTTCATCTGAGCCATCATCACCATATGCAGGATTCTCGTTCGAATAACAATTCATTTCGGCATCACTATCTACTTCCTCTTCTAATTCAAACCATCTATTTGGATTAGAATCTATCGTTCTTGCTAAAGCAGAGAAAATTCTCCTGCGCAAAGAAAAATTTTGTGAGAAATTTCAGAGATTTCGAAGAATGGAGGGCGGAGTTACTTAAATAATAAAGTAGTTCGGCGGGGGCCGCGAATCGGATGCGGCCCCCCGATATCTCATCCACAGATCAATAATTGATTTGTGGATTGGATATCGGGGGCCGCGAATTTGTTATGGCCCCCCGCGTCCCATCCACAAATCAATTATTGATCTGTAGATGGGATATCGAGGGGCCGCGAATTTGATGCGGCCCCCCGCGTCCCATCCAAATATCAATTATTGATCTGCGGATGGGATTTCAGGGGTCACGAATCTCATGTTGTCCCCCACATTCCCATCCACATATCAATTATTGGTTTGTGGATGGAACTTCGAGGGGCCGATTGAGAATTGCGGCCCCTCGCGTATAGAACGTAGAAAAGTCGGGGGGCTGAGTTGGAAATTTGGCCCCTTGCATTAAATTTTCTACCAAATGCGGGGTGCCAAGTCTTATTTACGGCCCCCCGCTAATAGAACGTAGAAAAGTCAGGAGGCCGAGTTGGAAATTTTACCCCCCGCATTAAATTTTCTTCGAAACATGGGGGGCCGAGTCAGATTTGCGGCCCCCCGAAATTTGTTCGCGTGTATTGCACGTGTTATGGTGGTCCAGTCCCTCCTCGTCAAACCCAGTATGATGGGGCGATTCCAAGCTGTGGCATGGCCCCCTGAATAGGGTTCGCGTGCAGCGCACGTGCGCGAGGGTCAGAGCCCCCCGCATCTTCCCCCGTGTAATGTGGGGGGCCGAGATTTTGATTCGGCCCGCCAAATTGATCGCATGCAGCGCACGTAGGAGGGGGCCTGAGAGTGCAAGGGGCCACGATTTAAAGTCGGCCCCTCGAATTACAATTCGGGGGCATGCGGCTGTCCGTCGAAGTTTTTTTTACAGTTTTCGATAGTTCGAGATTTTGACTGCGATGACTTTTTGTTTGAGGATTTTTTTGATAAATACTCAAACTTCAGGGGATATTTTGGAATTTATCCTTTAAGATAAGAGAGGAGAGAGAAGCTCGAGACTCTTTGTTTATTTATTTTCACATAGATTTGCAAAGGCCTATTCTATTATGTTTAAATCTTTATTTTACCAAAATCTTAGAATATAAGTATTTAGATATATAAGTCTACTTAATCTATTAGCTAATTCCCATAACAAATAATATAATTTTGATTTTTCTTTTCTAACCCTAACGGTAATGTAATTATTTGATTGCAAGGAAACTCCGATCATGACGAAGATAAGACCAAAATTATTAGGATTTTATGATTTATTGGCAGAAATAATGTTATTTTTGTAATATATAGGAAAAATGAATACGGATTCATTGGGCGATTTAATCATTAATCTTAATTAAGTTTATTAATTAAAATTATTAAATCACTCGGTTATAAGATATCACTCGATGAGATTTATATTTATACCTGACAAATGGTAAAAGTAATTAATTTTGTATCCACCTTTCATTTAATAATTCAATAAATAAATAAATAAATAAAGGAAAAAGGTGGGGCAAATGCAAGAGACAATGGCATGTTTGTTAGAATGACAAATGGTAAAAGTAATTAATTTTGTATCCACCTTTCATTTAATAATTCAATAAATAAATAAATAAATAAAGGAAAAAGGTGGGGCAAATACAAGAGACAATGGCATGTTTGTTAGAATTTGGTGTGACCCGAATTCTAGTTGGGCCGGGTTGGGCCCGTATATTAATATTAAGGTTTTATGTTTTCTCTATATATTGATGCTTGAGTCGCAAAACTCATTGTACCGAATTGATATTAGTGATTCTCTTCTCTGCCCGTGGTTTTTTCCCTTTCTAGAGTTTTCACGTAAAATTCGGTGTCCATTATTTTCTTATTTTTCTTTTTCGGTTTTCTGTTATCGTTCGTTACAGGTGGATTAGGACGTCTAATCCTAACAACTGGTATCAAAGCTTCAGGTTGGAGTGTTTTTTTAAAAAATCAGGGTTTGATTCTTCGAAGGATATCGATCGATTTCAGGTTTGGAATTTCAGGTAAGTGAAATTGCAATTTTTGGGAGAACAAAAAAGAGGAAATAAAAAAAAAAGGGAAAAGAAATTGTTTTTCATTCTGTGTTCTTCTTCGACATTGAAGAACTGATAGCACAAGACAAGCTCGGCTGCTCGCTGCGAAGGAAAGCAGGGAAGAGAAACAGACAGCCCAAGCCGCGGCGACGAACAGAGAGCGCCGCCTCTGCCGACCGTCGCGCGAAGAGAGAACCCGAACAACACCGCCGTTCTGCCATCACTGAGCGCACTAGACGGCGCCGTCGACCCATTTCGCAGAACCACCGCGCGCAGAAAACTGAAGCGCGCCGACGAAGCTCTCTGCTCCGCTTATCGCCGCCGCACTCAGAACTGGCCGAACCTCTCGCCGTTCATCCATCGCCGATCTGATTGTTTTCTTGTTTCTTCAGCGACGACAGAAGCCGCTCCTCAACATCTCGCCGCCGACCGCCGTGAACAGCTCGGAGCCGAGCTCTGATCAGAACGCTGAACATGATCTGTTTGTCGGGAATTTGAAATTTGCAAACAGATTCGTGGAATTGAACCTGGTTGAAATTTTGGGTGATTGAAATTTCTGAAATTTGTGGGGCAGGTTAAATTGATTATTGGGGCTGAGTAAGAATTGGAAATATCAGCTTTTGTTGGGCGGATTTACTGTAACGCCCCGAGTTATCTAAACCCGGTTTGCTACTCATAACGCTGAACCGAACCATGACGTCTTGATGCTAAATTTAAAATTTCACTCGACAGCCAAAATTTGACTTTTTCTAAAACTAAATATATTTTAAAACTTGCAGCGGAAAATCAATTGGACATCAATGAAGCTAAGTAACCTGTGAAAACATTTTAAAATGACTGTTGGAAGTGTTAAGAGTAATTGGCTAAAAGACGTAAAGCTTAAAAAAAAACGTGGAATGCCCATGAAGTTGCCGAAGTTGAACACATCTGCCGACGACAAAGTCAACGGAAGAAGCAGAAATAGGAATTAGGAGGTTTCTACCGATGACGTGTACAAACAACGCACCACCATCTACCGACAAGCCAACACAACTACATCTGCCGATGAAGTCAACATAATTTTGTCTGCCGATGGAGTCAACATAACTTCATCTACCGATAGATTTCCATCTGCCGATAGACAAGCACGCGACATCTACCGACAACGACATTACGACTCCTTCCGATAAGATTAAAATATACACTACATCTGCCGATAGCAAAACTACAGGTTTTGCGACTTGCACCTGCCGATAACGTCAGCCGGATGTTCTCTCTCTCATCCAACGACTTTACTGAAGGCACCTTCCGATAGGCAGAACGACAAAACTAAACATCCAGAAACAAACCAAATCACTGCCCTTCCCAAATTCAATAAAAACAATGTTTTCAAAATCCAACAGAATACCAATATCAGAAGATTCTCAAAAATGTATTCAAAGCTTTGAAACCACTATTGTCATAAAATTTTCAGAAAAACATCTATACTGAACTAGTTACCCTCAACTCAACACCTGCGGCCATGGATTAAACCGCCTCAACAGATGACCAAACCGATGCCTGAAAATGCTCCTCCAACCGGCCTAATCCTCATGTTGGTCGGTAAACATACCTTCAGTAACTTCTTCACCTACATCACAAAACTCATCTATTAGCCTAATGCTAAGCAAGTAGAGCGATGAATGAAATGGATCAATGAAGCAATAATTTCCCTAAACATGCGGTCTCTACTTTCTCATCTCAGTTGTATTCAAATTCGTTCTCTATTGATCCCTCTGTACGATGGGAAAGTGGATCAGTCATTCCCCAAAGCATACATCCTCTGATCTCAATTAAGGGACGGATTAATTCCCTTAACAGTTAACTGGTCTGATCCCCCTGTAGGATTGGGAAGTGGATCACTTTTCCCAAAACCTCAATCCTCTGTTCTCAGTTAAGGGGCGGATTAATCCCCCTTAACAGTTGTTCTGATCATCCTGCTCACACTTACCATGCGTTTCATGTAAATTCATTTTCGTAATCTTTCAAAAACATGATGCATGACAACTGGAAAATAAACATACAAAACATACATAAATCCTACTGTTTTGTGATGTAGGCCCGAAGGCACAAACAAACTCTACTTACCTGGATTCTTGGCGAGTGCTCGGTTAGGAGCTTCTTCGGGATCTTTCTCACCTAGAACATAAACAGAACATTAAGTCAACCTGTACTAAACCTCATTCTAAGGTATTCAGAAAACCTAAGGGAATAGTTGGGAGTTCTGATCGCCAAGCATTACTAATTCTATGCTAAACCCGTATCTACTCACTTTCCTGATGAGTTCCCAAAATACATATCTAACACTTCCCCATACAATCTTCCTTAGTTACTAAGTCAGAAAAATCGAGGTAGAAACTTACCTAGCTCGGCGAATGGACTCGGGGAAGGAAATCGCCTGGGAAGTCTGCTGGTTTGAGCTGAAAACCGAGAGCAAGAATGAATAGTGGCGGCTAAGCTCAATAAATTCTTTTTAAATAGGTTATCCACTAATAAGTTTTTAATTTACCATAATGCCCTTGCATATCCATTCATTAACCTAATCCATATTTGCACATCTTAATTTGACAAATTAAATTGGGTTTAATGGAACCGGGTGCTACATTTACTGATATTGGTTGAGATTAATTATTGGGTTGGATAATTAATCGGGATATTATCCGTTTGTTGGGTGATTTTTGTTGGTTCAGAATATTTTGTGGATTTATTCTGATTTTAAAAGGGGAGCAATTTTTGGAAAAATATTTGGGTAAGATTATTGATTCAGATATTTTCGGGCTCGAAAAATTTATTTGGCAGATTTATTGATATTGTGGAGATTGATTATTGGGTTGAATAATTGATCATGAAATATCAGTTTTTGGGCATTGTTTTTATAACAATGGCAGGTGAGGATAGCACAGGACCTAGTATTGAAAAATGCGATGGGACAGATTTCGCATTCTGGAGAATGCAAATCGAGGATTACTTGTACGGGAAAGATCTTCATCTTCCTCTGAGTGCGAAGCCAGAGAAGATGGAAGTCGGTGAATGGAATCTCCTTGATAGAAAGGTTTTGGGAGTCGTCCGCTTGACGCTGGCCAAAAGCGTTGCTCACAACGTGGCGAAGGAGAAGACCACCGCGAGTCTGATGAAGGCTCTGTCCGATATGTACGAGAAACCGTCTGCGAATAACAAGGTATTTATGATGAAGAAGCTTTTTAATCTGAAGATGATTGATGGTGCTTCTGTCGCAGCGCATCTGAATGAGTTCAATATTATTGTGAATCAATTGCTATCTGTGGAAATTGATTTTGAGGATGAGGTTCGTGCCCTAATTTTGTTGGCGTCTCTACCGAATAGTCGGGAGCCAATGAGAGCAGCAGTTAGTAACTCAGTTGGAAGTGCTAAACTGGTATTCACCTATATGAGGGATCGTATTCTTGCCGAGGAAGTTCGTAAGATTGATTCTGGTGAAACATGGAATGGTTCAGCTTTAAATGTTGAAAATAAGGGCAGAAGTCAAAGTAAAGGTCCGGGCAATATAAAACGAAGTCAAAGGAAGTCCGGAAAACACGCCAACTTTGAGTGTTATCATTGTGGCAAGAAAGGACAAATAAAGAGATTTTGTCACAAGTTTCTTCGGGAGAATCTGAATGCCAAAGGAAAGGAAAAGATGTTCGAAGAGGGTGACACAGATGAGGAGGCGGACACAGCCACCGAGGAGTCTTTTAGTGTGTACAACGAGGATGTTGTAAATTCTGATTGCCAAGATACGAGTTGGGTGATCGATAGTGGCGCTTCAATACATGCCACTTTGCAGAGAGATTTCTTTACATCCTACACTTCGGGTAATTATGGAAAGTGTGAGGATGGGAAATGGTGGAGTTGCAAAAGCCATCTTGAACGGTATCGGATGCTGAGTTGGCCCATCTGAGGCCTTTGTGGTAGAGGAGCTTTTTTAATGCAGTTTTGCAGATTTGTTTCCTTGCACCGGAATTTCGTTGAAGGTGGAGATTGTCAGAGTTCAGTGTTCTGGATTCGCTTTGGATTGGGCTGAGTAGCCCGTTGGATCTCTCATGTGGAATTCGTGTCAATGTGGAGTTTGTTAGAATTTGGTGTGACCCGAATTCTAGTTGGGCCGGGTTGGGCCCGTATATCAATATTAGGGTTTTATGTTTTCTCTATATATTGATGCTTGAGTCGCAAAACTCATTGTACCGAATTGATATTAGTGATTCTATTCTCTGCCCGTGGTTTTTTCCATTTCTAGGGTTTCCACGTAAAATTCGGTGTCCATTATTTTCTCGTTTTTCTTTTTCGATTTTCTGTTATCGTTCGTTACAGGTGGATTAGGACGTCTAATCCTAACAATGTTTTCACTCACAGTCCATCAATTATGTAATATGAATGCTTTGCATATTTGGTAAAATGTTCACACCCTAATTTTGCAAGAGAGGACAATCTTTTTGAAATTAACGACATTTTTGTTGTAACCCTCGCCATTTTATACTGTTTTCTTTATTGTAAAAGCAATACCATGTTTGCACTATAATCTTACACTCTCATGTATTATTTATGTATTCATTTATTAATTAGTAGTATTATTATGGTATGTATAAACATTGTCGTTAAATCTTTACTGTTTATGCTTATTTGTTAAACGGTTTTTCATTTTATTTTCTCTTTTCTTGTCATTTTTCTTAATAACTCCAAAAAGGCGTTTAAAAAAAAAAAAAAAAATTGTCCCCTCACCCACCCATTCTTCTTTAATAACCCTAAATGCTCATCTCCTCTACAAGTTTCTTTCTTTGAAGAACAAATTCAGTTATTTTTACCTCGTGTATTTGAAAAAATAATAATATACTTTTAATAGATTACAATTTATAAATAGAATAAAAAGTTATTTTTAATTATATATTATAATCTTATTATATTTACTATCACTTGTTAATTGCGAAAATTAATGTAAAGTCAATGCAAAGACAATTTGTTTTTGACTTGTCATGAATTTTCGTCTAAACCCAAAAAAGACGTAAAAAAAATTGTTAAATTTTCGTCTAAACCCACTTTCAAGGCACCAGGCACCAGGCACCAGCCACCAAACCATTTGCCAAAACTCTTAACACCGATTTCCTTTGGATCCGGACCAGGGCCACCTAGCTTCTCTCCTCTGCCATGGCCAACTTTCGATTTCTCAGCTTCTTCTCTGCTGTCATCTTCCTCACAATGCCTTCTTTTTCCCAGCCCACCGACCTCTTCTATGCTGGATTCTTCAACACAGGAGCAAATCTGACCTTAATCGGCGTAGCGGAGATCGAGGGCAATGGAATTTTGAAGCTCACTAACGAGACCAGTAGATCACTAGGTCGAGCTTTTTATGCTTCCCGTTTTCAGTTTAAGAACTCTACAGATGGTAAAGTTTTCTCTTTTTCTTCCTCGTTTGCTTTCGGAATAATTTCTGAGGACCCGAAGTACGGCGGCCATGGATTGGCCTTCACCATAGCTCCATCGAAGGACTTCAACGCTCTCCCCCTTCAGTATCTGGGTCTTCTTACTCCCAACAACACTGGTAATTTCTCAAACCATATCTTCGCCGTTGAGTTCGACACTGTTCAGGATTTTGAGTTAGGAGATATCAACGATAACCATGTCGGAATCGACATTAACAGTCTGGAGTCGAATGCTTCCACCGCCGCCGGTTATTACTCTGATGAATCGACGAAACAGGATCTGAATCTGAAAGGTGGGAAAGCCATCAAAACTTGGATCGATTACGATTCAGTGAATTCTATTTTTAATGTGACGATTTCGCCGTTTTCGACCAAACCAATCAAACCCATCTTGTCATTCAAGGTAGATCTCTCGCCCATTTTTAAGGATTACATGTATGTCGGATTCTCTGCTTCAACTGGTGGGATATCGCTCGCTAGCTCACACTATATATTAGGATGGAGCTTCAAGATGAACGGACAAGCTCAAGAGCTCGATTTATCCTCTCTTCCGTCACTTCCGGTTGTAGAACCCCCCAAAAAGCTGACAGCTTTTTTAATAATTGTAGTGTCAGTTGCGGCTACCATCGTATTTGTTTTTGCAGTAATTTCCGTTGTTTATCTCGTAAGAAAAATCAAGAACGCTGATATAACCGAGCCATGGGAGCTTCAAGTGGGTCCACATAGATACTCTTACAAAGAGCTCAAGCAAGCGACTAGAGGTTTCAGAGACACAGAGCTTCTCGGCCGTGGTGGATTCGGAAAAGTCTTCAAAGGATTGTTACCAAAATCAAAAACCCAAATCGCAGTAAAGCAAATTTCCCGCGAATCAAAACAGGGTCTGCGCGAATTCGCCGCCGAAATAACCACCATTGGCCGACTTCGTCACCGGAACTTAGTTCAGCTCCTCGGATGGTGCCGTCGGCGCGGCGATCTTCTCCTTGTTTACGACTTTATGGCGAACGGAAGCTTGGACCAGATCCTTTTCGACGACTCAAAAACGATTTTGAATTGGGAGCAAAGATTTAAGATCATAAAGGACGTTGCTTCGGGGCTTTTATATCTGCACGAAGGCTTCGAACAGGTGGTGATTCACAGAGATGTTAAAGCAAGCAACGTTTTGCTTGATAGTGATTTGACGGGGAAAGTCGGAGATTTCGGTCTGGCTAGGCTCTACGAACACGGCGCGAATCCGAGCACGACGAGGGTCGTTGGAACTTTAGGGTATCTAGCTCCGGAGCTACCGAGAACCGGCAAAGCCACCACCAGCACAGATGTATTCGCTTTCGGAGCTCTTCTGCTCGAAGTTGCGACCGGAAGAAGACCCATTGAGCCGAAAGCTACGCCGGAGGAGGTAGTTTTGGTCGATTGGGTGTGGGATAAGTACAAGGAGGGATCTATTTTTGATGTGGTTGATCAGAAACTGAACGGGGACTACGATGAGGTTGAAATGGCTCTGGTTTTGAAGCTGGGGTTGATGTGTTCGAGCAACTCTCCCGTGGATCGGCTGAGCATGAGGCAGGTCGTGAAGTATTTGGAGGGGGAGATTGGTTTGGCGGACGATTTGATGGCTGCCGGCGGTTACGACAGAGGAAAGGCCCGGCACGGCGATGGGTTTGATGAATTTGTTAACTCTTTTGCTTCTTCGTTCAACCCCGCTACCTCTTCTTCCTTCGCTACAAATAGGGATATGGATGGTAGCTTCGCTTCTATTTCTCCTCGTCCTATTCTTGGTAGAGAATAACAGATCTCCAAATTTCTGAAATTTTTCTCCATTTTTGCTTTAAAATGCTGATTATGGAGATGTTTTTCTCATTAGTACTTTGCTAGCATGGATCTTGTAAGATGTTCTTGATTTTCCGTCCAATACAGCACATCAGCAGACACATGACGTAGTCATGATTGGTGTTTCCAGCCATGCTCGATAAACAATACGAGCAAAAACTATCGACTAAAAAGAGATGCAAATATCATATTTTGCTGAATTTTATATTTCAATGACCAATTTTAGCTCCTTCTCTGAATATGGTTGTCCTTTTCGAGTTAATTAGTGTAGTTAACAATGGGATTTATCCAAAAAAAAAAAAAACAGGTAGAGAATAAAACAGCTTGGAATGATGGGTGTTGGTTGAGCAGCTAATTTCTATCAATGAAACTTTCATTGCGGCATTTATACAAACAGGTGGAGTGCATTTGAAGGTGGGCGACGATCTCCTCGCCATTTCTATCTTCTTGCTTGATTTTCTTTTTCAGAACATAGAATCTACGTCATAGATGAGGAAATGACTTTGATTCGACTACAAAATACATGGCAGATTGGTGAAATTCATTGGACAAGCTGAGAATTTCACTCATTTTTGGAAACAAAGATGCACTAATGGTTAGCCAAGTCTAGGGGTCTTCACTACTTTTCCAGATTCGTCGACGTATAATCGAATCCGATCTAATCTATAATCGCAAGTAAAACAATTAACTGGTTTGATCACTTGAATTAGAATGTTGGGCATCTCTTCCTTAATTCGTCTCTCTGCTTCTTCTGCGGCCAATCCTTCTAGCCCCGGCCATGACGTTTTCACCGGCGTGTTTGATTCTTGCAACTGCTTTAAATGATTATAAGACCCTGCACCATTTAAAGGATTAAGTTGTAGGCACACCGATGTTAAATCCTGGCCCTCCATTATCATCTATCTAGCTATTTAATATCAGAGCAAGGCATTTAAACTATCATTATCTGGATACTTGAATCAAATCTTACGTAAATCTTGTTTTTTTATATTATACCATCATTTGGCAAAATTAGCTAAATTAATCCCTAAAATTTAGGATTTACTTATTTTAATTATTTGTCGAATATAAGAATCAAGAGGCAAGGGCTGAGAATAAACATAACATTATCCAAGAATTAAATCGAATATTTCAGTTTACTGAAATAATTACTAAAATATTTGATTTAATTTTTGAAAATTGTTATGTTTAACCTCTAATCTTACTTCTTAATCGTTACATTATGACTTAACACTAATTAATTGGTACTATTAACATAATATTATAAAAAATTCAAATAAATTATCAATTGCACTAATCAATAAATGTCATGTAAGATGTTAACCATTGAGAAGTAAAATTAGAGGATAAATGTAATATTACTCCTAATTTATTTAAATCTCTTTTGAGTAGATTAATTAATGAAAATCTTGTCATTAAGTTCAATGGCTCACTAAATATTAGGTGTATATTTTGAAAAAATAATAAACTATTAATTTAAAATTTTGGATTCCAAATTAATAAAAAAAAAAATTAAAACTAATATAAAAACATTCAATTGTTTGTTAACATGATTTTTTTTCAAAAGATATACGGACAAATATTATGTGTGACCGCGGACCGGTCGGCCCCTGCCCACACATCGACGTTATGGCACCATTGTATTGGTAGAAAACAAAAATAATAATAATAATAGGTAATTTTTTATATAAAATTAAGGATAATTTACAAATAAATCGGAAATATATAAAGAAAAGACGAGGGAATTGTGAAAAAGACTGAAAAAAAAAAAAACTTACTTGGAATAATGGGTGTTGATTGAGCAGGTTGGGGGAGCGATGTACTGTCCTCTGCAGCCATGGCGATTGAGGAAGCAGGATGGAGCAGCAAAGAGGCCAATCTCCAAATTTATTCTGATCTGAAGCTTTCACTCGGGCATTTGAACAAACAGTTGGCGTGCATTCCAACAAACGGCATTGATTTGGTCGCACAACGAAGTTTCCATCTTGCTTGCTTGACCGACCGACTGACTTTTCAAAGCAGCATTGAATCGATCCCAGAATTCATTGCTGTTCGATTATAAAAATATTTTGCAGGTGAAATATGATTTAAGCAGGTTCTAAGAACATGCTTCGACCGGCGTTTCGATCGGAGCCTGGGATAGAAACTCCACCGTCAACTAAATAAATGCGGGTCCCACTCTTATCCATGTTGCCACGCAAATCTTAAATCCGACGTGGCCTTATCCACATAGCGAATCCAATAGAAGCTAAAAGAAGGTTTTAGAAAACAAGACCAGCCAGGCGTGTCACTCTGAGAACATGTGGTCTATCACCCAAGATCAGGCCTTTAAAATAATCGTCTCCCACCAACAGTATCGCTGAATCCCCCAATCACGCCCACCGAGATGGCATCCTTGATCGCTCCACACTCGATCTTCTCTGCAGAACCACTCAAGTAATCTGCCATTCCTCTTCGATCCCCCACTTCATCTGTCTTCCACAAAAATGGAAGGGGCTTCCAAGCTGGCTACACAGTTGAGCTGTCAGGGGCAAGTGCAGTAGATGAAAGGAAGGCCAGCCCAAGTTCAACTAATACGTTTTGACAACGTGGCCAAACCGTTAGGAAGGATCTCCAATATAACGAGCAGCGAAGAGAGTGACGGAGGAGGGTTGATGAATTGTCTGTTTTTCATTTCTTTACTGTTTTTCTATTTCCTTTTCTCTGTAAACGTTTGGAAGCAATATTGAAGAGCAACTTTGCTCATTTCTGAGTTGTGAACCCTGGGTTACACAACAGTGGTATCAGAGCAGCTACGATCAGAAAATAACAGAAACCAGAGCAGCCACGATTGGAGGGATGGCTGAATCGAGAGCAAAATCATTTGAAGAAATGGTAGCAGAATATAAAGCACAGCAGGAGGCGATGATATCCATCCTTACGAAAATGGTTCAATCTCAGTCGAGCATCAGAGTACCTCAACCGGTGGTAGCTGACCCTGGCCGGAAATCGGCATCGCCAGGATACCACCCTTCGCTGAGAATCGATAGCCCGATCACTGCCGCGGAGATGGCGCCGATTCTCCAACAATCGACCGAATCCGGGCAGAAGCATTATATGGAAACCTATTTTTGGCGACAACAGCAAGCAAGGGGAGATCCATCTCTGCCTTCTTCCAGCGCACCAGTCGCAGCGGCTGATTCGTTTCCGAAATCTCCTTGTGTGTTCAATCCCAATGGCTTCGTGTTTTCTCAGGACTTACCTCCGTTGAAATTCCATTCTGGGTTGCTGACTTCCCATAGTTTGGTGTCTCCTTGTGACGATGATGAAGAAGACGACGAAGATGTTGAGACCGTAGCTTCTGTTTTACTAGAGGATGACGGAATTTACTCAGAGGAGGAGGTTTTCGGATCCAATGAAGATTTCGTGAAGAAGCCAATCATGCAGGGTTTTGACGAAGAGAACAGTGGAGAGGTTATAAGTGAAAACCATTTAGGTTCAGAAGACTCGAGAGAAGTCGAGCAAACTGCCGATGAATTATGTATGCTGAGACCTTCAGATGTCTTTGCTGGCTGGAAAGAAAGATTTACCCATTTGAAATCAAAGTCTCCAACAACTACAGAACATGGAGAGAGAACCATACCTGGAGAACAAATTCTGGAAAGAAAAATAGATTTCGGGAGCTCAACAGTTCTTATCATGCTTCCTATGTCGTTCGATCAGTTTACTCAGCAGTACCAACAGCAACAGCAGTGGATGATGAACCAGCCACATCAACAGGCTCTATCCCAGCTGATTCCACCTCCATCTGGATGGGCCCCGCAGGGGGTGCCTCCGCCTCTGCAGGCGCAGGGGCATCAATACTCTGGCGATGCTAATGCTGGATCTAATGAGGTTCGATCTCTCTAGATAAGAGACTTGCAACAATGGATGGATGAAAACTATATTATTAACTGCTTCTCTCACACTGGAGAGTCTGTTTCCGCCAAGGTGATTCGAAATAAACTAACCGGCATACCTGGGGGGATATGGTTTTGTTGAGTTTGTCAATAATGCTGCTGCTGAGAAAATTTTACAAAGTTATAATGGTACATTAATGCCAAATAGTGAACGAAATTTTCGATTGAACTGGGCAACCTTTGGTGCCGGTGAGAGGCGTCAAAATGATGGTCCTGAATTTACAGTTTTCATGGGAGATTTGGCTGCTGATGTTAATGACTATACACTGCAAGAAACGTTTAAATCAGTGTACCATTCTGTTAAAGGAGCAAAAGTTGTCACTGATCGAACCACAGGACATTCTAAAGGTTATGGGTTTGGCGATAAAAATGAACAAATGCGTGCCATGACTAAGATCAATGATATTTATTGTTCCTCAAGACCAATGCATGTTGGACCTGCTGCTACTAAGAAATCTGTTGGTGGATCACCATACCAGAATGCTAGTTACCAGAACACACCCGAAAATCCTAGGGCAAAGGACCCAAATAACACAACAATATTTGTTGTGGGCTTAGACTCCAGTGTTACAGATTATGTGTTGAAACAAGTTTTTGGCCAATTTGGAGAGCTTGTTCATGTGAAAATACCCATGTGAGAGCGGTGTGGTTTTGTTCAATTTGCCAACAGAATGAGTGCGGAACAAGCATTATCAATGCTGAATGGAACCCAACTGGGTGGACAAAGTATTCGTCTTTCATAGGGCCGTAGTCCTTCAAATAAGCAACAGCTAGATCAGGCCCAGTGGAATGGTGGTGGATATTATGGGTATGGACAAGGATATGACACATACGGATATACCCAAAATCCACAAGAGCATAGTATGTATTATGGAGGATACCCTGGGTATGGTGGGGGTTCGGCATTGTCCCGGAAAGTGATTAGTTCAGGCCTCTCACAATCTGAGTCTTCGGTAGAAGTGTATCTTTGCACCTTCAATTACTTGTGATGCCAACATTCAGATGGATCAAGATATTCTGGTGGAGGTCATTAACCTTGGCAATAACATGGCCTTGGCTGGTTATTCAAATTCTGCCCTGGAAGAACTTCAATGGCTCCTCGAGTGTAACGCCCCAAGTTAATCAACTTAGTTCGCTACACACACTCACTAAACTGAACTGAAAAAGGTTCTAGAAAATTTAAAACTTAATCTATCTATACAATTCGACATCGTTTAATACATCAAAAACTTGAAGCGGAAAACGTTTATGTAGAAACAGAATCATGACGAATACAGACTAGCAAAACTTCGGGTTCAAAATCGTTTAAAACCTCTCTGTGACATCTGCAGACAGTTCGACGATGCTAAACAATCTATCATCCACAGAGTCTGTCGTCTACAAACTTGGACGACGTATTCGTCTACGACTCTGGACGACGAGCTCTGAACAAGCGACTTTAGATGACGCGAGTCTGGACGACGTACTCAGATCGACATCGCTCTGAACGATATCGCTACAGACAACCTTAATTTAGACGATGCCGTTTTAGACGACAATACTCTGGACGACAACTTTGGACGATGACTCATTCACTACTCTCTACGACAATTTACTTATGACTTTGGACGACTGTTCCTCAACGTCCATGGCTACATAGATTTATCGTCTGCGGGTTATCGTCCACAGACTTACTTAGACTTATCGTCCAGACCACGTGACTTTATCGTCCACAGTCCACGTGACATTATCGTCCACGGGTTACATAAACTCATCATCCACAAAGTAACGTTCATAAATTTATCGTCCACAAACCACGTGATTTTACCGTCCCCAGTCCACGTGACTTTATAACTTTGGACGGCAACACTTCAGACAACTTGTCCACAAAATGGACAACTGTCTTCCCTGCGATTGTGGACGACTATTTTCTCTTACAGTTTGAACGACTATTTTGTCCACAGAACAGATGACTGTTCTCACTTACAACTTTGGACGATGTTCTCGTCCACGACTTTGGACGATAATTCATCCACAACTCTAGACGATATTTCCAACAAGTAAATAATACTTTAACCGATTATGCACTAATCGGTGGACAACTTCAACAACTAAGAAAACTTAAGCATCTCGACGTAAACATTCAAAATCATCATTTATCCGAAACTTAGTCAATTCCAACTTCCAGAAGAAAAACAACACTAATTCAAAACGTAATCAAAATTCACACTTCCAGTAAGTTCAATTCAAGGACTTCTTTCGACAGGATACAAGTACTATTACCAGAGAGTTTTCAATCCAAAATCAAAACATTAAAAGTCATTACTGTCAAATTAGACTCAGTCACAATTCAGCAAATCAAATGTTTACTAAAATCAATACACACCCTCACTGGTTAAACCGCCTCATCAGTGCACCAGGTCGTGGCATGGATGCGCTCCACCAACTGCGCCTATTCCTCAGTATTCTCAGAGAATTCACCTGTAGTCACCTCAGCACCTACATCACAAAACTCATCTATTAGCCTAATGCTAAATAAGAAGAGCAATAATGAAATGTAATGCTAAAACATAAGTCCTAAGCATGCTTTTTCTACTCTCATTTCTCATGTTGTATTTGTGTTCGTTCCCTGTTGATCCCCCTGTTCGATGGGAAGCGGATCAATTTTCTCAAAGTATATATATCCTCTGTCTCGATTAATGGACGGATTAGTTCCCTTAGTAGTTAATTTGATTCAATCTATTCAATAAATATTTTTTGTCTCGATTAAGGGACGGATTAGTTTATTGTCTGTCTCGATTAAGGGGCGGATTAGTTCCATTAATAGTTAATCTGTTTAAATCTGTTCAAGCCTTACCATGCCATTTCATATGTAAATTCATTTTCGTATTCTTTCAAAAACAAACATGATGCATGACATACCGAAACATACAAAAGATGCGTACACCCTATTGTTTTGTGATGTAGGCCCGAAGGCACACACAGACTCTACTTGCCTGGCCTCCTGGAAAATGTTTGGTTGTAAGCTATTTCGGGAGTTTGCTCAAACCTAAAACCATAAACAGAGTATTAATTAAATCTTCACTAAACTTCATTCTAATTCATCCAGAAATCTAAGGAAGCTAGTTGGGAATTCTGTTTCTTCGTGCATTCCCCGATTCACCACAAAACCCGAATCCAACTCTCACTCACAGCACTCTCAAAACACGCATCTACAACCCCTCTGTTATCTAACCACTAAGACAGCAAGAAATCGAAGCAAAACTCACCTAGGTTGAAGAAAATCGAGAAGGAAATCGCTGGGTGGAATCCGCTGTAGAGGAGTCTGTCGAGCTCCGAAAAGGAAAAGAAGAAGAGGAGTAAGGTGGCAGCTACAAAGCCTTACTCACAGGATCCTTTCCCTTAAATACTTTACCCACTTATTAGTCCTCAATTACAATTGTGCCCTTGCCTAGTCACACTTTAACCTAACCACTATTTCTTCTATAAAATGTACACCATTAATCGTTAAAATAAACCGAGTCAATAGTGCCGGGTGCTACAATCTACCCTCCTTAAAAGAATTTTGTCCTCAAAATCCGTGGCTTGGTTATCCCTCAACTTACTTACTCTAACGCTTCCCTCCTGACTTTGACTTACTCAGCTTTGACTCTAGCTTCTCTTTATGTTAAGTTAATCTAATTCCTCCCTTCCTACTCCGTGTCAATCAATCACTTACATAATTCGATCAAGCCCTCAATAGACCCTCAATTACGTAACACCAAAGACTTTGTAAGTAAACTTCTTATCCTGAATCCTCGATTTTCATTTCTTTTCTACTCTACCATCTCATTTCTACTTATAATCCCAACTCAAGCTCTCAATACTCAATCTATCAACTATTCCATCAAGGTATACTTTGTGTAACACCCCTAATACTGTACCCAGTTTCCCCGTATAAATTTTTCATTTTATTTTACACTTTAAATAGACTTTACGCGGAATGAAATTTGAAGTTGAAACCAGAATCAGAATCGGGGTTCGTTTAGGAAATCATTTAAAACATATCTCAATTTAAATTAATAAAACTTAAAACAATTAAAACAATTAAATAAAAACAATGAAAACATTTCTCAATTCGGTCGAGGGCAAAACTGGAAGACGGAGGCAAAAGGAGCAGAGACCGATCGCTGGGCCTCAGCGGTGATCGGTTGCTGAGGCTATGAGCCTCAGCAGCGATCAGTCGCTGAGGCCATGAGCCTCAGCAGCGACTGATCGCTGAGGCCATGAGCCTCAGCAGCGATCGGTCGCTGCAGTAAGCAGCAATCGATCGCTGCCAGCGATCGAACCAGAAATCGATCGCTGCAGTGATCAAAACACACATCCTCTCCGGAATTTGAGATTCCAGAGAGCAAACCCTTCAGACTTTCAAGCTCTCTGGAATCCGATTCCAAAGAGCCACCACTTCATACATTCAAGCTCTCTGGAATCCGATTCCAGAGAGCAAACACTTCATATATTCTACACCTTTCCTCATCCATAAACACTTGCACTTACAACTTAACTTAATCAAAACGAATTCCTAAATTCATCCAACATACAGCGAACTTTGCGGAATCCAACTGCATGGATACGTTCAAAACATCGATAAATACTCCCAAGCAGTTTCAATAAAAACATTTCAAAACGTTTTATAAACAATTTCAAAACATAGCATATCCACTACCAGAACCAAACATCCTATAACGTCTATACAATTTAACCAAAAACATCCAGATAATCCTCGAAATACATACACAACCCCAAACCCTCAAAACACATATATACTTCCCCCACGGGTCGGTAAAGCATCGACTGCGCAACACACCACCGCAATCCATCATTCGTCAACTGCCTCATGCCTCAGGAGGAGGAAGCTCGTCCTCACCTGTTTCCTCGTAAACACCTACACCATACAGACATCTATGAGATAAAAATCTCAGTAAGCTCTAGTAAATGCAAATGCGTGCTGTGCATATGAATCTATAAATCATGCATTGTTTTCTTTACTTTGCTTTACTTTACTTTGCTTTGCTTTGCTTTGCTTTACTTTGCTATAAACTGTATACCGAATGGCCATTTAAACTATATACCGAAGGGTCATTTAAACTGTATACCGTAGGGACCTCATTTCTTTGCATTAACTTTAAAACGTCGTCGTGCGAAAATTCGTTTTCATGACCTTTGAAATACGTGATGCATGAGCAGATATGAACGCAAAATAAACAATCAACATGCATACCATCAAGACCGAAATAGAGTAACCTATAACAATTATAAACCTATCTACCCGACCAAAGCAAATTAAAACAAACAATCCATTGAGATCCTCGACGCTACATCGAAGTACGGTGTAGGCCAAGCGGCCAGAGAAGATCACGAGAACTTACCTCGCGTCCGTTGTAGCTCGAGCTCCGTCCACGAGCGTTGTTTGTCTGAGGCAAAACACAACGATCATCAATATCATGCGTTTAAACTTCTAATCGTCCGAATTCAACATAACCTTAACTAAGGAACTTCCTAAAGCTCTAATCCAATTCATTGAGCTATCTATTCGAGCAATCTACGCTCGGTACCTCAATTCACAATTTATGAGTTTTTCTCTAAAAACCTGAAAATCCCTAATTTTAACTTTTTCACAATTTGACTTAATTTCGTCCGAAAACGTCCAATACGTTTAATATATACTTAATCGCAGTAAACCTATTAATTACGAACCCTAAATCGCGTTTTTAATCGAATCCTAAACGAAACCCTAACGTCCTAATTTCATGGAAACTGAAAACTAACGTCCGAAAGCTGTAGAATCTTACCTAGAACGTTGATCGGAGGAGAAAACGTGAAGAACCGGAGGAAGAACGGAGGAAAACGGAGGTCGAATCGTCGAGAATCGTCGACGGGCAGAGAGGAGGGCGCACTCTGGTTTTTTCGCGGCAGAGGAGGAGAAATGAAGAAGAAATAGATTTAGGTTAATTATAATATTGATTTGCAAAATTACCATTTTGCCCTTAGCACATATTTCTATTTTGTTTCGTCCTTCGGTTCGTTAATCGTCCAACTATTCGGGTTCACCAAATTTCCTTATTTCACCTACAGGTTCAACCTATTAATTGGGATTTACTAAAACTGTCCGTTCGCAATTTGGACATCGTTTACTATTTTTACTAAAATGTCATTTACATTTTGATAAATGTACTTACTCGGAATATAGCGTCTAAACTCCGAAAATTCTCATAATTTCCTTAAAATTCCTATTAATCATTAGGATCGAAATGATGCTTTCTTTTCGAGAAACGGGCTTGATTTGACATATTTACTAAAATGTCATTTATATTAAAATAATAATAATATCCCGAAAAGTCGGGATATTACACTTTGAGTCTCTACTTCCAACTTGGGTTCTAAATATTCTTCTAACTCTCCATGTTTGCAACCTTGTAGTAGTTCACATAACACTCTTAATCGCAATCTCCTTGTTGTGTAAAACCTTCACTGCATACTCTAGAATTTCTACTGATTTCTCCTCATAGGTAAGAGTAGGATGAATCTCAATGTTTCGCTAATCCATGGGAACCACTCATTGTAACACCACGTAAATTTACCTTTAATATTATTCCTAAAAATCACGAAAAATTTAAACTTTCGTTCATTCCTTTTCATCATGCATGTACACGGAAAATAACTTCTACCAGCGAAAGACTATTCGTGTGTGAAAACCTAGAATAAAATTAAACTTAGGTGTGAATGCTAAAACAATAAAAATGTGGGCAGAGAACAATTTTTTTCCTCTCGGGTTTCATCAAGGAACAGTAGAAGTGTTCGATTCTTTCTATCGGGTTTCATCAGAGGAATGGACGTTTAAAACAGAAGACAGAATACTTTGGACAAAACAGGAGGCAGTGTGGACGATGGAAATAAATGACAGAAATGGCAGACAGAATGAACATTTAAAATAAAAGACAGAAACAGCAGACAACGTGGATGACAGAAGCGTAAGGCAGGATGGACGACTATTCTCGCCCACAAACTTCATTCGTCCACGGGATTCATTCGTCCACGTGACTTATCGTCCACGGGACTTTTTTGTCCACGTGACTTATTCGTCCATGTTACTTATCATCCACGAGACTTATCATCCACGAGACTTATTCGTCCATGTGCATTATCGTCCATGGGACTTATTCGTCCACGGGAATTGGACGTTGACTTTCTTACAAAAATACTTAACTGAACTTTATCGTCCACCCCTGTATCACCCATTACCCGAACGATCGCCCCTTTTCAAAAATGTCATCCACAAATCTTCATACATGTCCCCTCATTATATCGGCGTTAGGAATCCCTATATACACCCGAACTTATATCTCCCAAGTAATATTTTCCCGATTGTACACTCCAATACCTTTGTCATAACTATGCTCGCAACACTCGTTTCGATTCTACTATAACATTAGTCACCTATTGATCTCTGGTGATCCCTAAGTCTCCAAAGTTCAAACGACTCTAACTATGTACTTTGACACTCAACCATTCATTCATTCATTGACTACAACTCAATCAATTATAACCTAAGCACTAAAACTCCTTTAACTTAGGTTCAGTTCTACTTTTCTTGAATTAAGTCCATTCAATTCCGCACGAAGCAGCACATAAAATCATTCCCAGTCTTCAATTTTCTCCCCGAACTTCCATATCTACATTCACTACACTTGATTAACTCTTACCTCATTTATCTCCAAATACCACTGAATTTCCCTCGGTCTAATAATTAGTTCACTCTAAACTATCCACCTAAACTCCCAACTTTAACGTTTCAAGACATCACTGCCCCTAGGCGTCCACAATGTCATAACTCATTAACTATAATACCAAAAATATCTTCGAATGAAGTCTTCATAACCACACTCACTGTACTCAATTTGTCCGACTTAATTTCGATTACCCCTTAGTACTATCAAACCCCTGGGTTAAAAATTAAATTACCCAAATTGTTCACAAAATAATCAACTTCGAATTTGTCAAGAGCGAGTCGAATTTTTAGATATCTACTGACTTAGCCTCACTTCGAAGTTTACTCGGACCATTTTTACCCATGTATCCCAAACTATCTCCATGGCTATATTCACTGCTCTCAATCTCATTAACTATAGCCTCGAGTACTCATCGAGTATTGACAAACCCCTAGGTCTCTAAATTAAATCATTCTAAGCCACACATCATAACACTCAACAGCCCTTCCAATTGTTGACTTCACATTAATCAACTTTAAGCAGACACTAAATTAATCAGCACAATACCTGACGCCACGGCTGGCTGGTCATCGTCACCTGACTCAATCATAGCGATTATCCTCGGTTTCACTTTAGCAGGACCCTTATTTAGAGCTGGGCAATCCCTATTAACATGGCCCACATCATTGTAGTTATAGCATCGAACAACTCTGGGCTTCGGGCAGCCTTTGAATGTGTGTCCAACTTCATCACAGTTAAAACATTTTCCCGAACTAATTCTCCACTCGCCCGGGTGATTTCTTCAACATTTCAGACACTGAGGAAACTTCTCGGTATTATGTACTTTTTTCTCCCTTCCCTGGCTGCCCTGGCCCTTACTGACCCTTTTTATCCTTTGCACTTCTCGGTTCAACAGTGTACTTACCTGCTCAAACTGTAGGCGCACTAATTCTGTTAATTGTCTGATCACACTCAGATCCTCCCCACTTCTCAATTCTTGCTCTACTCTCGATTGTCTTGATCTTCCTGGTCGTCTAGGCATTTCGCTATATTCCTGGACAAGGTTAATTATTCTCACAAATATCTAATAACTAAGGTTAACATAAACACTTACAGCTGTTGGAGTACTCTCACGCAATGATCGGCACTGATGAGTAATCTTCTGAATGGTTTAACCAAATGTCTCTGATACCATACTGTAACGCCCCAAGTTAATCAACCTGGTTCGCTACACACACTCACTAAACTGAACTGAAAAAGGTTCTAGAAAATTTAAGACTTAATCTATCTATATAATTCGACATCGTTTAATACATCAGAACCTTGAAGCGGAAAACGATGTAGAAACAGAATCATGACGAATACAGACTGGCAAAACTTCAGGTTCAAAATCGTTTAAAACCTCAATGTGACATCTGCAGACAATTCGACGATGCTAAACAATCTGTCATCCACAGAGTCTGTCGTCTACAAACTTGGATGCGTATTCGTCTACGACTCTGGACGACGGGCTCTGGACAAGCGACTTTAGACGACGCGAGTCTGGACGACGTACTCAGATCGACATCGCTCTGGACGATATCGCTACAGACAACCTTAATTTAGACGACGCCGTTTTAGACGACAATACTCTAGATGATAACTTTGGACGATGACTCATCCACTACTCTCTACGACAATTTACTTATGACTTTGGACGACTGTTCCTCAACGTCCACGATTACATAGATTTATCGTCTGCGGATTATCGTCCACAAACTTACTTAGACTTATCGTCCAAACCACGTGACTTTATCGTCCACAGTCCACGTGACATTATCGTCCACGGGTTACATAAACTCATCGTCCACAAACTAACGTCCATAAATTTATCGTCCACAGACCACGTGATTTTACCGTCCCCAGTCCACGTGACTTTATAACTTTGGACGGCAACATTTCAGATAATTTGTCCACATAATGGACAACTGTCTTCCCTGCGATTGTGGACGACTATTTTCTCCTACAGTTTGGATGACTATTTTGTCCACAGAACAGATGACTGTTCTCACTTACAACTTTGGACGATGTTCTCGTCTACGACTTTGGACGATAATTCATCCACAACTCTAGACGGCATTTCCAACAACTAAACAATACTTTAACCGATTATGCACTAATCGGTGGACAACTTCAACAACTAAGAAAACTTAAGCATCTCGACGTAAACATTCAAAATCATCATTTATCCGAAACTTAGTCAATTTCAACTTCCAGAAGAAAAACAACACTAATCCAAAACGTAATCAAAATTCACACTTCCATCAATTTCAATTCAAGGACTTCTTTCGACATGACACAAGTACTATTCCCAGAGAGTTTTTAATTCAAAATAAAATCATTAAAAGTCATTACTGTCAAATTAAACTCAGTCACAATTCAGTATATCAAATGTTTACTAAAATCCACACACACCCTCACTGGTTAAACCGCCTCATTAGTGCACCAGGTCGTGGCATGGATGCGCTCCACCAACTACGCCTATTCCTCAGTATTCTCAGATAATTCACCTGTAGTCACCTCAGAACCTACATCACAAAACTCATCTATTAGCCTAATGCTAAATAAGTAGAGCAATAATGAAATGTAATGCTGAAACATAAGTCTTAAGCATACTGTTTCTACTCTCATTTCTCATGTTGCATTTGTGTTCATTCCCTGTTGATCCCCCTGTTCGATGGGAAGTGGATCAATTTTCTCAAAGTATAAATATCCTCTGTCTCGATTAAGGGGCGGATTAGTTCCCTTAATAGTTAATCTGATTCAATTTATTCAATAAATATCATCTATCACGATTAAGGGGCGGATTAGTTCCCTTAATAGTTAATCTGATTCAATCTGTTCAATAAATATCATCTGTCTCGATTAAGGGGTGGATTAGTTCCCTTAATAGTAATCTGTTTCAATCTATCCAAGCCTTACGATGCCAATTCATATGTAAATTCATTTTCGTATTCTTTCAAAAACAAACATGATGCATGACATACCAAAACATGCAAAACATGCGTACACCCTATTGTTTTGTGATGTAGGCCCGAAGACACACACAGACTCTACTTACCTGGCCTCCTGGAAAATGTTTGGTTGTAAGCTATTTCGGGAGTTTGCTCAAACCTAAAACCATAAACAAAGTGTTAATTAAATCTTCACTAAACTTCATTCTAATTCATCCAGAAATCTAAGGAAGCTAGTTGGGAATTCTTTTTCTTCGTGCATTCCTCGATTCACCACAAAACCCGAATCCAACTCTCACTCACAGCACTCTCAAAACACGCATCTACAACCCCTCTGTTATCTAACTACTAAGACCGCAAGAAATCGAAACAAAACTCACCTAGGTTGAAGAAAATCGAGAAGGAAATCGCTGGGTGGAATCCGCTGGAGAGGAGTCTGCCGAGCTCTGAAAAGGAAAAGAAGAAGAGGAGTAAGGTGGCGGCTACCAAGCCTTACTCACAGGATCCTTTCCCTTAAATACTTTATCCACTTATTAGTCCTCAATTACAATTGTGCCCTTGCCTAGTCACACTTTAACCTAACCACTATTTCTCCCAATTTCTTCCATAAAACGTACACCATTAATAGTTAAAATAAACCGAGTCAATAGTGCCGGGTGCTACATCGAGTTTTCAAGCGAAGCTCGCTTGCTTTGCTCCTCGACTTAGTAGGTACAATCAACATGATTCTCATGAGCTTCTTGCATTTTTATTTGATGGTCTTCATGAAGATCTGAATCGTGGAAAGCACAAACCATACATGAAGTCCAGAGATGCTGATGGCCGACCAGATGAAGAGATTGCAGATGAGTATTGGGCAAATCATATTGCAAGCAATGATTCCATAATTGTTGATGTGTGCCAGATTTTTATCCCTGAAGACAAGGATATGATAAGAGGGAGGACTGTCATGGAAGGGGCTTCCAAGCTGAGCTACACAATTGAGCTATCAGGGGCAAGTGCAGTAGATGTAGGGAAGGCCAGCCCAAGCTCAACTAATACGTTTTGACAACGTGGCCAAACCGTTAGGAAGGATCTCCAATATAACAAGCAGTGAAGAGAGTGATGGAGGAGGGTTGATGAATTGTCTGTTTTTCATTTCTTTACTATTTTTCTATTTTCTTTTCTCTGTAAACGTTTGGAAGCAATATTGAAGAGCAACTTTGCTCATTTCTGAGTTGTGAACCCTAGGTTACACAACAGCAGAACTAAATCCTTGACTGTTGTTGCTGCCGTTAGGGATGTTTCGGCGGCTGGCACTACTTACCTCATCGTCAGAGCCATCGTCGTTGCACTGGTCAGCACGGCGTTTCCAATTTTCTTCACCCACAAGGATCTGTACGTATTTCTTTAGTTTCTTTCAATAATCGTTCGTCGTGAAGTTCTTGATGGGAGGTTTGAGTTAGAGCCTTAATCATACTAAATTACCATCTGGGTGCGATTGTAGGTGTCCTGTATGCGACGGCGCCGGTGTCGTGAGGAAGGCGGAGGAGACGCTGAGGGCAAACGCGGTGCGGAAGGATCAGGTTCAGATCGTGTGTGCTCGTTGCAATGGCCTTGGAAAGCTTAACCAAGTGGACAAATAGAAACACTCTTTTTCATCTCTAATTAGTCATATCTTGGCTATGTATTAATTAATCTTTATACCCTCCTCGACATTGCTTTATCAACCATCACTTTGGTTCATCCCGCAGTCCTTCAGATTGTGGTGTAATTTTTTGGTTTTGTATGCTTATATTACTGCTTGATTCCGTCGTGAATTATACTGAAAGAGGGTATAATTGAATTTTGCGAAACAGAAATTTCTAATATTAATATAGAGTACTACACCAAATTTTAATATAATAAATAATTAGTCAACCCAAATATCTCGTTTGTATAAAAAATTTAGACGTGGTTAATCCAACCTCATCCGAGAAAGTCTGGTGACCTTGTCCATTAAAGTCAGTTTTAAGTATGATATATTGGACAAATATTCAAGCCAACCCATACCATAAAGCTTGGTTCTAATTCGTAAAATTTGGACCAACTGTCTTTTACTAAAACTAAAAGCAAATATTTGGAGTTTTTTATTTTCAAATAGAATAACATTATATTTAACTTTTTTATTCTATCCTCTTAAAATACACGGTGATTTGTCAAATAATTATTAATGTAATAAATAGAGTAATTACTAATTGGGACCACAAAGTATGAGGTTAATTTAAAACACTCATTAAATTAAAAATTCTAACAACAAAAACCTTAAACTATACAAAATGTAACAAATCAAACCTTGGCAGGGTGGCCAATCACCTCCCGTCCTGTCCAGTGCTTACATGACAATGGACATATTGGGTCAGGGAGTCGATGTGAAGGTGGAGACTCCCCATTCAACGTGCTCCGCATGTGATTCAAGAACGGTGGTCCCCGCCCTTGAACGACCCCTAGTTTCTTGCACCCCAATTTTAGGGGTGCTCAAGAACGGGGGGTCCCCTTCTCGGAACAAGGGGTCCCCGCCTCGGATCGGGTTCTCGTTCTCAAGTGTAATATTTAAGAATGTGGGTCGTTTCGGGGCATATACCCCTCGTTCTGTGCCCTAATTTTGAGAACGGTTAATACCCAGAAACGGGGGGCGATCCCTGACGATATATAAAAAAAACGACCATGCATTCTCAACCCCTGACTCGCAAAATCCCTAAAACCTCTACTCTACACTATTTGCTCTAATCTCTGGCAAATTTTTTCTCTATATTAGCGACGTCAATGGATTCTAATTCTAGTAGATCGGTTTATTTAGATGAGATAACAACTTGTGATGCTAATATGGACTGGTATTCGTACTCCACACTCATATATGGTGATCTTCGAACATTCGATCACCTAGAAGGTAAGGAAGAAATAGACGTGCAATCAACATCGAAAACTCTAGACGATGAGTTTCGAACACCGGTCGACTTGGGGGATGATGAGGTAGAAAGCATATCAGTAAGGGAAGAAATTTCAATGAGATTATATCTTGAGAAAAAATATAGTTCTCTAAATGGTTATGGGATCAAATTCATTAAAAGTGAATCTCGGCGATTGACGGCAGTGTGTGAAGAGGGATGTGATTGGTGATTGCATGGTTTGAAGACATAAAATGAGCTTACATTTCAAATAAAGAGTTTCAACGATTCTCACAACTGTTCAAGGAAAATTGAGAATCAACACACTACTGCAAAATAGGTGGCAAATCATTATTTAGATAGGTTTAAAAGTCAACTTACGTGGAAAATTCATTCCATTATCGAGACAGTGAGGAAATATTTGAATGTCAACATTACATCAAGTCTTGCCAGAAGATCAAGAAGCGAAGCTCGAAAACTTAATGAAGAGAATAGAAACGAACAATACAAGCTATTGTGGTAGTACGCATAAGAAATACGTATATCAAATTTGGGTAGCACATTAGGCCTAAAGACTCACTTGGTAGGCTCTACCGATAATGAGTCATGTGTATTCGAAAGAATGTATATGTGTATGACTGCTTCTGTAATGGTTTGAAATTTTAAGGATAAAAATTAATACGATTTCAGATTTTCATAAATTAAGAAAATTATATTATAACTAATCTAATTAGGATAAGATTAAAGTTAATGAGGTTAAAGGATTAATTAAGTGTGGTTAGTTGGTAAATAATCAAGAAATAAAGGGGCAAAATGGTAAAGTTTAAAGGATAAGATTGGTTTTTATGTAAATTAACTTTAATGCACTATTTGAAAAGGTGAAAGATGGCACCTTTTTGTGGCTTTTACGTGAGGAAGAGGAAGAGAGAGAGAGAGATGAGAGAACCCATAGGAAAAGAGAGAGAGAAAGAGAGGGGGAAAAAGTGAGATTCGTCGATCCGTCCTTTAGAAAAGTTGTTCAGTCAGTGAGAAGAACGTTTTGGTGAAAAAATCATTTGATTCGGTGGAGATTTCGAGGAAGTGGAGGAACTGCATACGGTAAAGATCTCTAACGATTAGAATAGTTATATTAGACTTTATTGTCTTAATAAATGGAGATAGTTTTAATTAATGTCTTGGATCTGGATATGATAGATTTGATTGGGATTTGATTGAGATTTGATATGTTGAAGTGAGGATTTGATATCATTTTTGTGAAAAGCGACTAATGAATTGTGAAAATCATTTATTTCCAGTTTTATTGAAATGCTAAAAAGAAGAATTTCAAAACTTTATAGGGAATTTACCGATTCAAACCTCAAACTATACGGGTTTTTTATTTTAAATCTTAAAGTATCAAATTTAACGAATCAATCCTTAAAGTATCAAAAACATAACAAAACAAACCCTACCGTCCGTCCGATCTGTAGGACCGGAATTGTCTAAGAGGGGGGTGAATTAGACTTTTAAAACTAAATTTATTGATCAATTTAATCACTCTCTCAATTTACTCTATCAGCAATTAAGTTAATAACAATAATGACAGAGAGGGTAAGAGAGATTGAACACCAACGCTTTTTACGTGGTTCGGCCAAGCTGCCTACGTCCACGCTCCAAGGCTCACCCCTTGAAGATCCTTAACCTTCTCCTCACGAGAAAACAGATCGGGATTCCGGGCTCCGATCAACTGCCTTTACAATTCTGGATTGAACTTTCACGGGCGTCAATCCACTGCCTTATAGAGATTTGAGTTTGTAAAAATAACGCACAGACTACACTCTTACAACAATTGAATCTCGAGTTCGAGTTTAGAGATGTAGTGAAAAATACAGAGTGAAGAATGACTTTCGCAGCTAGGGCTCAGAATTCAAATTGGCAAAAGTTAGTCTTCGAGCCTTTTCTTCTGCTTATATACTCTGTATATCCTTGCTTCATAGAATTGAATGCTTCTTACTCCAAATAGAAAAATGTTACCGTTGGGAAGCATCCGTACTGAAGCAGCTATCCGTTGCATCTGAAAATGTTGTTCGTCGTCGCCATTAAAGGTCTGGAGTTAATGCTTGAAAACGACATCACTGTAGCTTCGCGGCTAACTTTAAATTCTGGCGGAAGATCATAACCAGATGCAGCTTGTAAAATAATGCCACGTCATCGGTAAATGCAACTTGTAGAGCCATCGGCATATGAGGCTTCAAATGTAATCGGCAGCTGACTTAATATGTCATCAGCAGGAATACCATCGGCAAAAGAGTCTTCATATGTCATCGGTATAAGAATCTTTGGATGCCATCGGTATTTGGAGTGTAAAACTTCATCGGTATTTGAAGTGTAAGACCCCATCGGTATTTGCATCTTGTAGGGCCATCGGCAGATGAGTCTTTGAATGCCATCGGCATTTGAATCTTCGTAAGCTATTGGCAGATAAGTTCTTGGAGTTTTGTCGTCTAGTGATCGGCATGAGAAACCTTGAACGACATCGGCAGATGCAGCTACAAAGCAATCGGCATGAACATCTTTAAACACCATCGGCTTTTGTCGTTTAGTGTTCGGCATGGCATCACTTTATTAAAAAAAAAAAAAAAACTCCATCGGCAGGAATAGCTTCAGATGCTATGGGTAGATTTCATCTTGACACGTCATCGGCACAAGCATGCTCTAAACGACTTCTTCTTCTGTCTTTTAGCAATCGGCAGAAGCCTTCATTTCTTTGTCGTCTTGTGATCGGCACAAGGAACAACTAATTTTAGCCCTGTTTAACTATTCAGCCCTGTATACTCAATACAATTTATTAGATAACTAAAATACCCTTTTCAAGGGTATTTCCAAATAACCTCATATTCATTATTCTCATTAAATACACATAATCAAATTACATTATTTATCCTTTAAATACATCATCAAAAACATATTATGACTTAAACACTCTATAAGTCAACAATCTCCCCCTTTTTGATAATGACAATATGAATTTGATTAATTTAAATACTCCCCCATAATTCTAGCTGCTCCCCCATAATCTATGCATTTATATTCAGTTAGACCATTCAGAGCAATTCCAGAAACACAGAAACATAGAGCAAGTATTTATCCAATATGCAAAGAAACATATATTCAGTGAATTATTGATCCAGAATGCTATCAAGTCATACTCAATCATCAAATACACTATTCTCCCCCATTGACATTATCAAGAACAGATCAGAGAAAGAGCAGAACAATGAATCAATGGAATAAACAGAGAACTTATATTTGAATACCAATGAATGTGTATACAAAACAAAATGTAAAAACTTAAGAATAACTACTTAAAGAATCCTACAAATCGGGACCAAAAAATTTGATGAAGCCATGAAGGCACGGCACGATTTGAGGAGATGTAGGCATCGACTAGATCTGGAAGTGAGCGATTATTGAGAGGGATAGGTGACTGATATACCACAATGGCCAGACAAGGAGGGGGCTCAACAATAGGGTCAGCAGGAAGAACATCAGTAACTTCAGCAACTTCAGCTACTTCAGCTACTGCAGCAACTTCAATTTCCTGAAGATCCAATGGCATTAAGCGCACATCTTCAGTAACCTCATGTCTGGAAAGAGGAAGGAACAACTCCTCAAAACAAGCCTCATGAACACCAGAGCAAGATGGTTCACATTCAGGAACTGGAGTCATATTGTCGATTGAACGTCGAAGAGACTCAAGTTCTCTGACCACCATGCGTCTGTCATCATGCACTTTCTGAGTCAACAGACCAAGACTTGTATCAAAATCAATGGATATGTCTTTTTGATTCTTAGCAAGTTTGGCATCAAGAGAAGTTTCTATTCGACTCTCAATGGTACTGAGAGCTGACTCAATCCTTGCAATAGAGGCCTTTAGTTCAGAGTATCTAGTCTCACTCAAGGAAAATCTCCTCTGATAGGTGAGAGGAGTGGTTGGTGTGAGTGGCAGAGTGACTAGAATTGGAGGAGGTGTAGGAGGCAGAATGGTAAGAGTTGGAAGAGGTGGAGTAATGAGAGCATCTTGGACTGGAGATGGTGGAGCTGTAGGTGATGGCAATCGGAGTGGAGATGGAGGTGGAGGAGTAGTAGGAGGTGTACTAATGGGAGTCTTGGGGACTGGTGAGATAGGTGAAGAAGGTATAGTCGGTGGAGAAAGAAGTTGGACTGGTGATGAAGGAGCCGTAGCCGGTTTGGTGGGAGACTGGGGAACAGGTGAGGGCAGTCGAATTGGAGATGATGGTGCTGATGGTATAGCTGGTGGGATCGAAGATGTAGAAGGTGAAGGTATAGCCAGTTGAACTGTAGATGTAGTTTGTGAGGAAGAGAGTTGGACTGGAGATGGAGTTTGTGAAGAAAGGAGTTGGACTGGAGATAGAGGGACTGATGAAGCTGGTGGGGGCCATGTTGGAAAATTGAAGTAATGGCTTGCATCAGTGGAGAGATGGAAGGAAAGGCAGGCTGAGAAGGCAAGATAAGAGAAGGTGGAGGTGATTGAGGTTCTGAATGTGATTGAGGAGGTGCTGAAATAGGAGGAGGCACATAGGAAGGGGAAGAAACTGTCTCAGAGATCACTATTCCTGAAGAAGGGACAGTTCTGCGCCTTCGCACCAGAGGAGGAGGTTCTGGAGTGCCAGAAACTTGAGATTGAGAGGGGGAAAGAGTTAAAACTGGAAGGCCTGACTCATCCCCTCCTTCTGTAGCAGACGCCTCAAGAAGAGCAAGCTTTCTCTTCCCACGCCTGACAGGTGCAGCCAAAGGAGCCTTTTTCTTGGCCTTGTCCAAAACAGGTTTACCTTTTTCGACTCTTTTGATTCCCAACCTGTTTAGAGTAATATCTGAATAAAAGTTGGAGGGCTGGAGAATCACAGGCTCAATCTCTTCAGGAAAAACAACTTCAAGCTTGACAAATAACCGCATGAGAAGCAGGTTATACGGTAGAGATGTAGCCTTGGATGATACTGCCAAAATCATCCGTCTAACGACAATGTATCCAATATTGAAAGGGGTCTTGAAATACAGAGCAAACAGAACAAATAGTTCCATTGAGCTCACTTCATCATAATGTCCCCCCTTGGGAACAATATTGAAATCAATCATATGACGGAATACACGGGCTCTAGGTGTCAAATGTATACCCTTTAACTGATCATAGGATGCATTTGGGTCCAAAGCAATTTCCCTTAGAAACTGAAGTCCATCTGACGTTCCAAAGAAAGGCAGCTCAGGCCCAGTCACATAAATGTAGGGGCGATTATCCAAATGAGGAGCCCCCAGAAGAGTATTTATGGTCTGAGGGGTAATATCTATACGCTTGTTGTACACATAACTCCTAATGGAGGAGAAGTCAGGGGTAAAACTCATGTTAGCATAGAACATCCTAATTGCTTCTGGATAGAAGAAGGATTCGGTTTCAAAAAGACCTATAAGCCCTAGGTCTGTCAAAGGTTCGATAAAGCCCATTCCAGCTAGCTTTTCAAAATGAATGCCCTTACTAAGAATCAAAGATTTGTGCTGATAGGTATTGCGGTATTTTACCTCAGCAGCTTGAGTAAGGAAGAAGAACGATGGCCATTCCGTTCCAAGAGGAATCTCTCGGGACGGATGAGCAGAGACTTTGGCCTTCTTCTGGGCCGGTTTGGAAACTGCACGAGATGATTGACCTTGAAATTCCATTGCAGGAAGAAGATTCGACAGAGAGGATTTGGTAGGGCAGGGGTTTACAGAAAGAGCGCGAAAAGTGAAGTGTATCGGCGAAGAAGAATGAATTTAAAAGAAATAACTCATCGCCTTACGAAGAAGACATACGTGTCGGCAGATTAAGAAAAAAATAATTTTCCGATGGATTACACGTGTCGGCAGAAATAAGAAAAACATCTTCCGATGCCTTCCTATAGATATGCATCTTCCGATGCCTATTGAAAAACATAGCATCTGCCGATGCCAACACAGAAGAGAAAAACACTCCAATACTTAGAAATTTTTCGACAAAGAAATAATCTTAGTTTTTCTCAACCCGAATGAGACCTAGCCTTATCCTAATATTATTGAAAGTCTTTTCAGCTAAAGGCTTGGTGAAGATGTCTGCAAGTTGATATACGGAATTAACAAACTCTAAAATGATTTCTCCTTTTTGAACATGATCTCTAATGAAATGATATCTGACATCTATGTGCTTGGTTCTAGAGTGCTGAATAGGATTTTTAGAAATGTTAATGGCACTGGTGTTATCACACCGAATAAGAATCCTTTCATAAAACAGATTGAAATCTTCCAAAGTCTGTTTCATCCAAAGCATTTGTGCACAACAACTGCCAGCAGCAATATATTCACTCTCAGCAGTTGACAATGCAACAGAATTCTGTTTCTTAGAATACCAAGAAACAAGAGACTCTCCTAAGAACTGACATGTGCCACTAGTGCTTTTTCTATCAATAAGACTACCCGCATAGTCAGAATCAGAATATCCTATTAGATCAAATGAGGTACCTTTCGGATACCAGAGTCCTAAGTCAACTGTCCCACTTAGATATTTAAAAATCCGTTTAACAGCAGATAAGTGAGACTCCTTAGGGGCAGCTTGAAACCTAGCACAGAGACATACGCTAAACAGAATGTCTGGTCTACTAGCAGTCAGGTATAGCAAAGATCCAATCATACCACGGTATTTCTTAATATCCACATTTACTCCATTTTCATCTTTATCCAATTTGGTTGTGGTACTCATGGGAGTCCTAGACGATTTGACAGTTTCTAAACCAAATTTCTTAAGCAGTTCCTTAATATACTTTTCTTGACAGAAGAAGATTCCATCAGAAGATTGACTAATCTGGAATCCTAAGAAAAACTTTAACTCCCCCATCATACTCATTTCAAATTCACTTTGCATGAGGGAGGAAAATTCACTGCACATATTGACATTAGTCGATCCAAAAATGATGTCGTCAACATAAATTTGAACCAACAGAATATCATTGTCCTTTTGCCTGGTAAACAGAGTTGAATCGGAGTTACCCTTTTTGAACTTTCTTTCCTCAAGAAAATTCTTCAATCTGTCATACCATGCTCTAGGAGCCTGCTTTAGACCATAAAGAGCTTTCCTTAACTTATAGACATGCTCGGGTTTATCGAAAGCTTCAAAACCTAAGGGTTGCTCAACAAAAACTTCCTCAGTGATGTAACCATTTAAGAAAGCACTCTTTACATCCATTTGAAAGAGTGTGAAGTTCTTGAAACAAGAAAAAGCTAGAAGCATTCTTATTGACTCTAATCTAGCAACAGGGGCAAAAGATTCCTCAAAATCAATACCCTCTTCTTGAGAGTATCCCTTAGCTACAAGCCTAGCCTTATTTCTAATGACAATCTCATTCTCATCTAGTTTATTCTTGTAAACCCATTTAGTTCCAATAATGGGATGATCCTTAGGCCGTGGAACAAGTTCCCATACCTTGCTCCTTTCGAATTGATTTAACTCTTCTTGCATGTCCATAATCCAATTTTCATCACTCTCGGCCTCCTCAAATTTCTTAGGCTCTATTTGAGAAATGAATGCCACATTGGCACAGAGATTCCTAAGAGAGGATCTAGTCTTAACTCCTAAAGAAGGATCACCTAAGACTTCATCTAATGGATGGTTTCTAACATACTTCCAATCTCTAGGAAGATCTGCAGATTCATCTTTAACAGAAATGATTTCCAGAGAAGTAGAAGATGGTTCTAAAGGTTTTTCTAATTGAGTGGGAACAGCAGACTTTTCTAAAGAGAGGGAATCCAGATGTTTGTCCAAAGAATCATCCTCATCCACATTAATTATTGGTTGAGGAGTCTCATCAAAGTTTACATGAACTGATTCCTCTACAACTGGAGTTCTCTTATTGAAAACTCTATATGCTTTACTGGACAAGGAATAACCAAGAAAAATTCCAAGATCGGATTTGGAATCGAATTTCCCTAAGTTATCCTTAGTGTTAAGGATGAAGCATTTACTGCCAAAGGCTCTAAAATACTTAACAGAAGGAGTTTTTCCACTCCAGAGTTCATATGGAGTTTTCTCTAAAATTGGCCTTATGGAGACTCTATTAAGAACATAGCAAGCTGTAGCAACAGCTTCAGCCCAGAAGTATTTGGGAATGGAATTCTCATTTAACATAGTTCGGGCAAGTTCTTGGAGAGACCTATTTTTCCTCTCAACAACACCATTTTGCTGAGGGGTTCTAGGAGAGGAGAAATTGTGCTCAATTCCATACTTGAGGCACAGAAGTTCAAATCTGTCATTTTCAAACTCACCACCATGATCACTACGAATAGCATCAATGGTGAGTTCCTTCTCGTTTTGAACTCTTTTCCTAAAGCTAGAGAAGGTATCAAAAGTCTCATCCTTAGACTTTAGAAAGAACACCCAAGAAAACCTAGAGAAGTCATCTACAATGACAAAGGCATAGAATTTGCCTCCTAAGCTTGCTACATTGGAAGGACCGAAAAGGTCCATGTGAAGGAGTTGAAGAGGCTTAGAAGTAGAAATTGAATTCTTAGAAGCAAAAGAACTTTTGATCTGCTTGCCCATTTGACAAGCTTCACAGACTTTATCCTTTTCAAAGGATATCTTAGGAATCCCTCTAACTAAATTATCCTTAGTAATCTTAGCTAAGGTATCTATTCCTACGTGTCCTAATCTTCTATGCCAAATCCAAGCATCATGAGAAGAATTAACAGCAAAGCATTTCTCATTAACATGCTCAACAACATCCATATCAATAACATAGATATTTTCTTTTCTATAACCAGTGAACAGAGTTTTATCATTAGATGCATCTTTAATTATGCAGGAGTTAGATTTAAAAATCACTTCATATCCTTTATCGCATAATTGACTAATACTAAGCAGATTATACTTTAATCCTTCAACTAACAGCACATTTTCAATAATAGGATTAACACTGTTACCTATATTGCCGATCCCAACAATTTTGCCCTTTTGGTTTCCACCAAAAGTAACATTTCCTTTCTTTTTGTTGACAACAGCAAACATGGTTGAGCCTCCTGTCATATGCCTCGAACATCCACTGTCGAGGTACCACTGATTTCTTTCAGGAGAGCTGTCAACCTGCAAAACAGAAGATCAAGTTGTCTTCTTTGGTACCCAAACTTTTTGGGTCCTATAGTTAGGTCTGGTTCCCTTAGGAACCCATTGAAGGTTACCACTTGACTTCATATTGTAATTCTTTACAGGACATGCAACAGTTTTATGTCCTACTTCACTCCTTGCAAGACAGGTAGTAGATTTAACAAAGAAGTTCCTATAAGTTTTCCTTTTATTATTCTTGTCATAACCTATACCTGATCTATCAAATGGTTTCCTTACACCACTGATCAACATGTTTAATCCCATACTACCTTTAGTGAAGTTTATAACAAGTTTATCCAAAGTCTCATTTTTCGATTTAAGTTCTGAGACTTCTTTTGCATGCTGGTTGATTTCATTTTCATGTTTTTCTATTAGATCTGCATTTTCCCTTTTCAATGTGTTATACTTACTCTTTAGCATGCCAAACTGCTTTACTAAGTCATTGAAAGCATCAATCAGTTCTCCGTCTTCATTATCACTATCGCAATCACTTAAATTACTGGAAGAAGAAGAGCATACCTTGTCCTCGTGTGCCATGAAGCACAGATTAGCCACTTCTTCATCTTCTGAAGAGGTGTCTTCTTCACTTTCATCCCACGTGGCTTTCATAGCCTTCTTCTTGAACTTTTTGGGAAACTTCTTGGCCTGTGGACAATCGGCCTTCATATGTCCTGGCTTTCCACATCCAAAGCATGTGATTTCCTTCTCCTTTTGTGGCCTTTCACCTTTCGGAAATCTTCTTCCTTGCATCCTCTTCCTTTGCAGGAATTTACTGAATCTCCTTGTGATGAGTGCTATGTCCTCATCATCTTCTTCTTCTTCTTCTTCAGATTCTTCATGTTTACTGGAGGAGGCAGAGGAGATCTTCAGGGCAATGTCCTTTCTCTTAGAGACCTCTTTCTCTTTGAGGTCCTCCTTTTCGTTTGCCCTCATTGTGATCTCATGCGTCATGAGAGATCCAATGAGCTCCTCAAGCTTCAAAGTTTTGAGATCCTTAGCTTCCTGAATGGCAGTCACCTTTGGTTGCCATGCTCTCGGTAGGCATCTCAGAAGTTTCCTTACCTGTTCTTCACCTGAGTAAATCTTACCAAGAGCTTTAAGACCATTAGTAATGTTAGTAAATCGAGTAAACATGGAACTAATGGTTTCTCCTTTTTCCATGGAAAACAGTTCATATTCATGAACTAACATGCTCAATTTACTCTCTTTGACCTGGTTTGTGCCTTCGTGTGTGACCTCTAATAAGTGCCAAATTTCTTGAGCACTCTCACACCCTTGTACTCTATTAAACTCGTCTCTATTCAGAGCACAGTACAAGGTGTTTATTGCCTTTGCATTCAGGCTCAAATTCTTCTTATCACTATCATTCAGTTCGTGAGAGGCTTTGGGTATCCTAATACCATTTTCTGTTTTAAATGCTACATATGGACCATCTACTATATTGTTCCAAATGTCATAGTCTATAGCCTGAATATAAACTCTCATTCTAGATTTCCAATACACATAATCATTGCCATCGAAGAATGGAGGTCTAGTGGTAGACTGACCTTCCATTTGAATAGAATGTGTATTGAAAGCCATTTCAAATAACACAATATTTCCTATAAAAATAGCTTAGACAATATTTAACCTGGCTCTGATACCAATTGTAGGACCGGAATTGTCTAAGAGGGGGGTGAATTAGACTTTTAAAACTAAATTTATTGATCAATTTAATCACTCTCTCAATTTACTCTATCAGCAATTAAGTTAATAACAATAATGACAGAGAGGGTAAGAGAGATTGAACACCAACGCTTTTTACGTGGTTCGGCCAAGTTGCCTACGTCCACGCTCCAAGGCTCACCCCTTGAAGATCCTTAACCTTCTCCTCACGAGAAAACAGATCGAGATTCCGGGCTCCGATCAACTGCCTTTACAATTCTGGATTGAACTTTCACGGGCGTCAATCCACTGCCTTATAGAGATTTGAGTTTGTAAAAATAACGCACAGACTACACTCTTACAACAATTGAATCTCGAGTTCGAGTTTAGAGATGTAGTGAAAAATACAGAGTGAAGAATGACTTTCGCAGCTAGGGCTCAGAATTCAAATTGGCAAAAGTTAGTCTTCGAGCCTTTTCTTCTGCTTATATACTCTGTATATCCTTGCTTCATAGAATTGAATGCTTCTTACTCCAAATAGAAAAATGTTACCGTTGGGAAGCATCCGTATTGAAGCAGCTATCTGTTGCATCTGAAAATGTTGTTCGTCGTCGCCATTAAAGGTCTGGAGTTAATGCTTGAAAACGACATCACTGTAGCTTCACGGCTAACTTTAAATTCTGGCGGAAGATCATAACCAGATGCAGCTTGTAAAATAATGCCACGTCATCGGTAAATGCAACTTGTAGAGCCATCGGCATATGAGGCTTCAAATGTAATCGGCAGCTGACTTAATATGTCATCAGCAGGAATACCATCGGCAAAAGAGTCTTCATATGTCATCGGTATAAGAATCTTTGGATGCCATCGGTATTTGGAGTGTAAAACTTCATCGGTATTTGAAGTGTAAGACCCCATCGGTATTTGCATCTTGTAGGGCCATCGGCAGATGAGTCTTTGAATGCCATCGGCATTTGAATCTTCGTAAGCTATTGGCAGATGAGTCCTTGGAGTTTTGTCGTCTAGTGATCGGCATGAGAAACCTTGAACGACATCGGCAGATGCAGCTACAAAGCAATCGGCATGAACATCTTTAAACACCATCGGCTTTTGTCGTTTAGTGTTCGGCATGGCATCACTTTATTAAAAAAAAAAAAAAAAAAAACTCCATCGGCAGGAATAGCTTCAGATGCTATGGGTAGATTTCATCTTGACACGTCATCGGCACAAGCATGCTCTAAACGACTTCTTCTTCTGTCTTTTAGCAATCGGCAGAAGCCTTCATTTCTTTGTCGTCTTGTGATCGGCACAAGGAACAACTAATTTTAGCCCTGTTTAACTATTCAGCTCTGTATACTCAATACAATTTATTAGATAACTAAAATACCCTTTTCAAGGGTATTTCCAAATAACCTCATATTCATTATTCTCATTAAATACACATAATCAAATTACATTATTTATCCTTTAAATACATCATCAAAAACATATTATGACTTAAACACTCTATAAGTCAACACGATCTGCATCCGGTATCTATTTTTGTCGTATATCGGACGGACGGTAAATATTTGCGTCCATCCATATCAATTATTTGGCCATTTTCTAGACAGAAGGTTAAAAATCGCGTCCGTCCGATACATATTACGGACGGACACAAAACGTTTGTTTGTCCGTACGTATGTTTTGCCTGGATGTCAACACGTAGCTAGGACGGACGCTGTATTTACGCGTCTGTCCATGAACCAGCATGTCCGTCCATTATTTTTAAGGCATTTTATAAATGGACGGACATGCTAAATTACACCGCGCCCAAATCGATTTTCTCTCAAACCTCCTGCAAATTTTTTGTAGATTTTCTACCGGAAAACACTTTGAGGTAATAGCTTTCTCCATTCTTATTCATTTAGTTCAATTTTTATGGTAAATAACTCGGATTTTTGATCGATATTGAGTGCCCTAATTTCGGGTAGTTTCCAGACATTTGACGGGACTCAGGTATATTTTTTTTCATTATGGTCTAAACAAACTAAGATTATTATATTCTAATATAATTGTCATTACGTGTAGGAATTTACTACACGCGGCCATGGAATAGGATGATGGATCTCAAGCGATGACGAGGACATTCTGGAGCAACTTTATTTTATGCATTTCGTCTGTTATAATTTAATTTGATGTACGATTCATTTCAACTTCAAAATATTTTGTAATGAGAGCTAACCATTAGTAACCACCGTCGTAGTCTTTCACAAATTCTAACCACCGTCTTTGTCTCATGTTTAGCTCTTTCTGGGTAAAGATGTACTTCAGGCTCTTGTGATCAGAAAACACCTCACAGGATTGTCCGTACAAGTGGTGTCTCCATACTTTCAGCGCATACACAACTGCCGCTAACTCAAGATCGTGAGTAGGGTAGTTTTGTTCATGGTTCTTCAATTGTCTGGATGCGTATGCCACTACTTTCCCTTCCTGCATTAGCACACACCCCAATCCAATCTTGGAAGCATCACAGTATACGCTGAATTTGCCGTCTTCAACTGGCAACACTAATAGAGGAGCAGTGGTCAACTTTTGCTTAAGTGTCTGAAAACTTATCTCGCAAGCTTCAGACCACCTGAATTTGATATCCTTCCTCGTTAAGCTGGTCATAGGCTTTGCTATCACAGAGAATCCCTTGATGAACTTTCTGTAATAACCAGCTAGTCCGATGAAACTCCGTACCTCACTGGCATTCCTCGGTCTTGGCCATTCCTTCACTGCCAGAATTTTGGCTGGATCCATAGACACTCCTTCAGCAGACACCACGTGGCCAAGGAAATTAATCATGTTCAGCCAGAATTCACACTTTGATAGCTTGGCATATAATCGATGCTGTTTTAGAATTGACAGTACAATAGCCAAGTGACCATCATGTTCGGCTTCACTTCTAGAATACACTAGGATGTCGTCGATAAATACGATCACAAATTTATCCAGATAGTCCTGGAATATTCTGTTCATTAGGTCCATAAATGCCGCCGGAGCATTAGTTAACCCGAACGACATCACCAAGAACTCGTAATGCCCGTATCGAGTCCTGAATGTGGTCTTTGGAATATCATCAGCTATGACCTTCAACTGGTAATAACCGGAGCGTAAGTCAATCTTAGAAAATACCCGAGCCCCTTGTAGTTGGTCAAATAAATCATCGATTCTCGGCAACGGGTACTTATTCTTGATCGTTAACTTGTTCAGCTCACGGTAGTCAATACACATCCGTAGGGACCCATCCTTCTTCTTAACAAATAAGACGGGAGCACCCCACGGAGAAAAACTAGGGCGCACAAAACCCTTATCCACCAATTCCTTTAGCTGAGCCTTCAACTCCCTTAGCTCAATCGGTGCCATACGGTACGGATTCTTCGATACTGGTTCAGCACCAGGAGACACATCGATCTCGAACTCGATCTCACGATCAGGTGGCAATCCCGGTAAGTCATCCAGGAAGACCTCTGAGAAGTCTCGAACTACTGGAATATTTTGAAGTTCCACCTCACCTTGTCTTTGAACATCTACTACGTGGGCAAGGAATCTGACGCCTCCTGACCTCATCAGCTGTTGAGCTTTCAAGGTGGATATGACAGGCATACTATGTTTCTTTGGTATTGCCTGATAGGAGAACTCTACTTCGTTCGGGCGCTTAAAAGTCACGAGCCCGGACCTACAGTCGATGGTGGCATGATGTCTAAATAGCCAGTCCATCCCCAGAATCACTTCGTATCCTTTCATACCGATGACGATAAGATTGGCATACAATTTTTGGTCTCCAACTGACACTATATCACCCTGCACTGCCTGCTCGGAGTGCATAAACTCTCCGGATGGTAGCATAACACTGTAGGGCTGATCTGACGATGCAAGGCACAAGTTCTCCCTACCCGCAAAGTCCATGGTCACAAACGAATGAGTGGCCCCCGTGTCTAACAAAGTATATACAGGTACGTCACACACCAGAATTGTACCTGTAATTGCTGTGTGCAGATCAGCATCATCAACGTCCTCTATCATTGCAAAGACTCTTGGCACGGCCTGATTTTGTCTCGTGTCGGGTATCGGGCAATCACGGACGTGATGGCCTCCTTTGCCACATCGGAAGCAGCCACCCGTAAGAAGCCTGCATTCACCCTTGTGACTTTTCTGGCATCGTGGGCATACGGTGAGCTGAGGATCTCTCATCGGTCTCTTCCCTTTGTCTGGGTAAGTGATGGTCTCATTGGGCCTCTTAATGCCCCTGTTTTGTTGCTGCTGAGGTTGAAAATTTTGGCCTCTTTGATGTTGCTGTTGTTGTTGTTGAGGAACATTTCTAATAATCCCTCTTGGTGGATCTCTCTGTCTCTGGGACTTCATTTCTAAGGCCTCTAACTGATAAGCCTTGGTCACCACCTTCACATATGGTGCCTCATCAAACCCTCTGGTTGTGATTCCTCGCAGAAGGTCCATCTTTAACCCTTGAATGAACTGGTGTACCTTGTTCTCATCGGTGGCCACCAGGTGTGCTGCATATCGGGATAATGACTCAAATTTCTGAACATATTCAGCCACTGATCCATACTGTCGCAGCCGAGAGAATTCAAGCAATTTCTCCTTCCTCACTCCACGGTCAAAGTATTTCTCGTAGAAGATTCTCTTGAACCCTTCCCAGCTCAATGCCACGGTAGTGGACTGCACTGTGTCCCACCAAAATCCAGCACTTTCAGTGAGATAGAACGCGGCGTAAATAACCTTCTTGTTGTCTTCTACTTCTGCATAACTGAACATCTTCTCCATAGCTCGAATCCAAGTTTCAGCACGGGTCGGGTCAGTAGACATTCCATCAAATGCAGACGGCTGGAGTCGCCGGAATCTGTCTCCACTGTTGTCTCGTGGCGCATTATCACGATTGTTATTCCCATGGTTATTGTTTCTATCATCTTCTCTGGCCATTATGCGTTCAACCATGCATGACTGTGCACCCACCAGTTCGGTCAGTCGGTCAATGGCTCGAGAGCTTTCACTTGACTCTTCTTGATGTCCTCTCACCATTTCTAATAAACCCTATAAACAGAATAACCTAATTTAATAAACAGAAACTTTTTACAGAACATTAGACACTTACAGTTGATGGAGCGATCTCACGTGGCGGGTTGCGCAGTCAGACATTTCACAGAATCGGTTTTAAAACTTTGTCTCTCTGATACCATAACTGTGATGAACCCCGACCCGATCGGGGTTCGAGAGCCATCACTCCGGGACATTTACAGAAAACGGGGACTATATTTTTTTTTTTTAAAACTTTATACTTTTAAAACATTTACAGAGGGAGAGAATGTTCTCTGGAGTAGAAATCTTACGGGAAAAACAGTTAACAGAATCGGAACGCAAAATGGATGATAGAAGGAACCGAAATGCAGGAAGACAGGGACATTAAGAGAACTTAAACTGGAGAAGAAGTGAGCAGGAAATATAGATGGACCGGACCGGAAGAGGTAAGGCAAAAGATGTATTTAAAACGGGGCGGGAAGAATAATTAAACTGGGCGGAAGACTGGCGGAATATGTGAGCTGACGTCAGGCGGAAGATGCATTTGCAAAGACAGAAGTAGGGATGACGTCAGTCGGTAGATGCGACTTTTAAAACAGACGGAATTGCACTACACACCGGTGGATTGTATAAGACAAAAATAGATGACGTCATCGGGAGATGTGATGACGTCATCGGCAGATATAGGCAGTAAGCGTAATCGGAATATGTGATGATGTCATTGGAAGATGTGATGACGTCATCGGCAGATAAAGGCAGTAAACGTAATCGGAATGTGTGATGACGTCATCGGAAGATGTGATGACATCATCGAAAGATAAAGTTAAACTGAGAGACAGATGAAACCGGCAGAAGTAACTAAGACTGATGAAATCAACTGTTCACCGGTGGATGAGATAAGACAAAATGAGAACAGTGACTATCGGTGGATGCATTAAACGTGATCGGAAGATTCAGTTTTAAAAGGGGCAGGATTTGACAACTTTTGACAGGAAAACATATAGACAGAGAGCTTAAAGAACAGAAAACATGAAAGTCTCAGATTCTCAAACCAATTCAAAACATGGTTCTCGAGCACAACAGAAGGCATACAGGTTTCAGACCTTCATTACAAATGACAGATTTCAAGAAAACAAACTGCATGGATAGCTCTAAAATTAGAGACCATCCATGCATGACTTGAAAAGGGAGAACTCAAGCAGTTCCAGAATGTTTTCAAGACATTTCACAAGAAACAACTATCAACTGTCAACGGAGATTTAAAACTCGATCATCAAAACTTATACATTATATATATGTCCAACAGAATTTCCTACAGGGTTTTTAAAACAAAACACCGGACCTCAACAGAGTTTTAAAACAAACACACCAGAATTTCAGAAGAGTTTACAGATATGAACATTTATTAAAAGACTAAGACTTAAACCTCGGGACAGAAAATTGTGTCTGACTGCAGCAACCACCCCCGAGAGCTCAAGCCACCAGCCACCTATTCATCAGATTGAGGCACAAAGTCCTCACGTTCGGGTTCAGTACCTACATCAGGGAGTTCACCTATGAGTCTAAAACTCAGTAAGAACATAATACAGATGTAGTGATGTAAATGCTATGCATGCAGTTTTCAGAATACAGTAACAGAACATTACATTTCGTTTCAGTGGCAGAGGGGTATAAGTGGGGCTTATAGGGGAACTGGCGAACAGTGGGTGCACTATCAGGCACAAACAGTAATACAGTACAGTACAGAAACAGATCTGGAGGCCAGTCCCCGTCCCGCACTTAACCAGTACATTTCAGTCAGATTTTATCTTGTTTAGTTTCAAATAGTGTACAGAAAATGGTTTTGCATGAACTTTCGAGAAAAACATGTATGCATGATCGAGTACAGTTCTTCAACTTAAACAGCAGATAACAACAATTAAGACAACAGAAACATAACAGGGGAAACACAGAACATAACTCTAATCCTTCTACCCGAAAACAACCCGACAGAACAGAAATACCTAGTACCTCCATGATGTAGGGCCTTAAGGGCCAACCTACGGGTATGAACTTACATGTTTGCTGCAATGTAGAATGCTCGAATGTCCCTGGAACGCTCGGATCTGTTGCTACAATGTAAAGAAATTAAACAAGTTGCAAATGCTAACAAATAACTTGGAAGATTATGCAGTAAACTCCATTCAGACTTGTAGAAAACAACGAATGTGTTTCCATACAAAAACCGAGAGTTTTCTCCCAACTATCTTAACCTAAAACTTCAACATAACCCATAGTTTTTGCTTGTCCAAATGTGTTAGCATTAGAAGATGTTTACCTTAGCGGAGGAGCAGAAAGGAATCTGAGAAGATCGAAGTAACTTCGATGGTTGTTTGTCGACAGGAAGAGAGAATGCAGAGAGGAGAAAGGAGAGAGAGCAGAGAAGAGAAGTGAAGAGGGTTTCACGTAGGGGGAAGAACTTAACTTCTTCAACAAGCTGCCACATGTCACTCAACCATTGGTTTTCTCTCACCAACCTTAATTTCTCTCCAATTTACCCTTCCATGCATTTTAACTTAGTGTAATGCTTAGTTAAACATTAGTTTGGTTTTCCAACAAAACACATATTGCATTTATATTAAATTAATCCCGAGAAATAGTTCGGGAAATAATTACATACAAAAAGGCCGGGTGTTACAACATTAGTATTGTGACAGCCCGAAACCGGACCCGATCGGGATCTGAGAACCGAGCCGTCACTCCGGGACATTTACAGAAAACGGGGACAACTATTTTTTTTTTCGACTTTTTAAAACTCACGGACATTTAAAAAGGATGACAAAAAAAAAATAAAAGTAAAATAAATAAACATAAACTGGAAATCATACAGTGGAAGACTTACAGTAGATGACAAGAGTGGATGACAGGGGTGGATGACAGGATTGACTGGGGCGGATGACTGGGGCGGATGACTGGGGATGAATGACAGAATTGACTTTGACTGGGGCGGATGACTGAATTGACAACATTTAACAGGATGACATATCAACAGAAGACATAACAACAGAAGGCATAAAACTTCAAAATTTATTAAAAACCCGATTCAAAACATAGTTTTAAAACAACATACTTGACAACATGACAGACAACATGACAGAGATTCGAGAAAACAAACTGCATGGATAGCTCTAAAACTCGAGACAATTCATGCACACACTAACAGAGAAAACTCAAGGCAGTTCCAGAATATTTCAAAATATACATTCAACTGTCAGACAGAAGTTTTAAAGAAAAACATCAACACAGATTTTATACCTCGTTTTGAAGATCCCAAAAGTTTTACAGAACTTGACATACAGTTCAAACGTTTTAAAACCCCAAAACAACTTGTACAAAACTTGACATAACTTTATATAAAACACATTCTCACAGGAATGATATTTGTCCGACTGCAGCAACCATCCTGTGAGCTCCTCCCGCCAACTACATCAACTCATCAGTTTGAGGCTCAAGCTCCTCATCTGGAGGATCCGTACCTACAACATGGAGTTCAACTATGAGCCTAGAGCTCAGTAAGATCATACGATGCAAAGTGATGAACGTGCTATGCATAAATCTTTTTCAAATACATGAACATTACATTACATTACATTACACTGGACAGGAAGGTATAAGTGGGAAGAAGAGCTGGCGCAACAGGAGTACATGCCACAACAGGACATAACAGGAGTACATGACAGGATGCCAGTCCTCATCCACACTTAACCATACATTTCATTACAGGTTTTATCTTACTTAACTTCAAACAGTGTACAGAAAACATTTTCATGACTTTCAGGGAAAACGTGTATGCATGAACACTCATAGACAGGCTACAGAATAATAAGCAGAATATAAAACAGAATACACTTAACCTAAAACATAACCTATGGTTTAACTACCCAACAGAAATCTCGACAACATAAACCTAGTACCTCCGTATTGTAGGGCCTTAAGGGCCAAACCTATACGTATGAACTTACCTGTTGTCCGAAATGCAGCAAGCTATGCGAGCACAACAACGTTGGTTCGCAAACCTATAGCATGCATAAACGGACATTAACCCTAAACATCACGAAACTAGCAAATGAATAATCTAAAAAATCATTTTCTATCTAAGATTATTACCTTAGACCGAAAAGCAGGAGGAAAATCAGATAAGGAAGAAACTCCTTGTGTTGGTTTTCTTCAACCGAAAGAGATAAGCAGAGAGGAAAATTAGAGAAAGCAGAGAGGGAAATGTCTCACGTAGGAGGAAGAGAATGAAATGGAATACATGGCTTGTCTTCTTCCACAAGTTTGCCAAGTGTCAATCATCCATTTGATTTCTCCCACCAACCTTAATTTCTTCCTAATTTGCCCTTCCATTGGTTTTTAACTAAAACATTATTTAGTTAATCAATTCGGTCTCACGAATCACCCTTGTTCGGTTAAACACATCGACAATTTTATTAAAAACAATCATTGCATTAATATCGGAGAAATTCTGCTTACATATTCGGGGAATTATTATATAGGCAAAATGCCAGGTGTTACAAGTATTTTAATAAGATAAAATATGAAGATAATCGTAACATTATTATTTTTAAATGATATAAAAACATTAACGCAGTTTATTCTTATTTCCTATCAACATGGTACAGTTGAAGTCAAACCGTAATAATTATGGACATAAATATGAATTAATTTTATACATTCAACAAAATATAACTAGAAAGGTCTAGTGATTTTAATTTTACAATAGTGATTATCATTTATTATATGTAATTATATCAATTGATTATATTTAGTTAGAGTCTTTTATCACTTCAATTTGTTTTATGTTACAATACAAAAATATTGTCTACGAATAAATTAAACAAGTAACTGTTAATAATATGGTTAAAAAATGGGCTTAGCACGAAGAAAATCCAAAATCTATTAGGCACTCATGAGGGCCCTAATTGTAGATATGATATTCAAACTAGAAAATAATTTGTTTAAAATTTCAAATAGATTATATCTATCTCTAGCTTTTGAATCTACAATTCACTAAATAGAGATAACTGCAATCGATTTTGAAAACAATCAAAAGAGAGTCAGAATAACTATTTCCACGAGAAAACCAAAAATAATTTTTCTACAAACACCTCTCTCTCTCTCTCGGGATCCTTTGTTGGCTTTCAAAAGGTGGAATTCCAGTGAATGCTCGATTCTGTTCGTGAAACCAGTTTCTCTCAAAGAATAGTTCCAGAAAACAACCACAAGACCGAAATTTCAGGTGGTCTAATCGATCCAACTATAAACACAGTAAGCAAAACTCTTAGTAGCTACGCATCCGTTTTTTCGTTGTTATAACTATACTATCCGATGAAAAGCACGTAACTTTTTATCATATAGAAATCATATGCATTGGATTCTACTCCTAAAATATTATTGTTCGTTAGTTCATTGATTGAAAGATTAAAATGCAAAATATAAATATTTTGAATTTGTTCAAAAAGTTATGTTGAATCGATCCATATGTAATTACTCTAAAATTAATACTTATATTGATTGTTAAAAGAGTATCGAAATTAAGAACAGAGAGAGAGAGAGAGAGAGAGACGTCTTGATTGCGAACAACCATCTGTTTCTCCCATCCTTGCATGAAGTCCGGATCTTCCATGCATCTTGGCCTTCAATTACTTCCTAAGAATAGTGGGTCCTTCTCAAAAGTTCAAAGCTTTTCCCAGAAAATCTTCACCGAACCTCCATTTTCCTTCCTAACAACACCCTGTCATCTCCTAATCTATCGGATTACTAAAAACGCCAAACGAAACCCCTCTCTTTCTCTTTTAGGATTTCTTCCCAATTTCAGGAACGTTCTGAAGAACCCTGTAATGTTGTTCGTTTCCTACGTTTTGGAAGGTAGAGATGAGGCTGGACGAGGATTTGGGTCCGCGTCACGACCACAATCAGTTCCAGATCGACGACGAAGAGAATCAAACGGAAAGAGATTGTTGTTTTGAAGACGATACGGATTCGGAAGTTACAGTGCCGACGAGAAACCCTTCCGATGACTGTATTGACGATGTGGTTAACACTTGTATATGGCCACAAAGCTACAGGTTGCTTTTCTTTTTCTTTTGTTTGGTTGCTATTTGTCAAAATGCCCCTTGAATTAATATATAGTTTTCTAATTTTTCTGCGGTGATTAATATGAACTTCTGCATTTGACAAATGTGTTTGTATTTCTGCTTTTCTAGTGGTATTTTTTTTAAAAAAAAAAAAGGTATGAGAAACGGAACCCTTGAAGAAGATGATATCTAAGACGTTTTTTGTTCCAAACCCTTCGAAAGAACAATTTTAGAAGTCATTGTCATTGTGAAACAAAAAATTCTAAAAACCGTTTTTAGTTTCTGCAAAATAAAATCAATTCTGACATGATTTCTCTGTTCATATTTGTAGGCGATCAATGGACATGTATACTAGCTTTACCCCACCTCCCATTAGTTTTCTGAGCAGTTTGTCAAGAACAAGTAGCTCTCTGTCTACGGCATGTAAGAGGCAAAACATAGCTGATAATGCTTCGTCTCTTTCTAAGCCCCTTCTTTCCCAAACAAACTTGGAGGAAGAAGAAACATTAGCTCCAACACATACTCCATCCAAAGTCTTGCTATCCTCCGACACATACTCTATCAGTGAACTTCCTCCCCTTCATGAGCAGTGTTCTTATGTTCAGTCAGTCCTAAATGGTACTGGATATGTCACACTTTTTCGGGTTCTTTTTTTTTTTGGTCAATTCAGCTTTTAAAATGCCACTTTATTTTCATTTTATAGGAGTTAATGTTCTTTGTGGTGTGGGGCTGCTTACAACTCCATATGCTGTCAGAGAGGGAGGGTGGTTTAGCATGATACTGCTTGCAATCTTTGCCTTAACCTCTTGCTACACTGGGATTTTATTAAAGAAGTGTCTAGAAAGTTCTCCATCTCTCAAAACTTATCCAGATATCGGCCAAGCTGCATTCGGCATGGCTGGCCGCTTATCTATAGCTGTAAAGTCCATATCTAATATCTTCTTTGTCCATTCTAATATGTGGAACTTGATTTTGGACCCTTACTAACTCTTGGAATTTGTTTGTCTTTTTCCAGATAGTTTTGTATATTGAACTCTATGTAAGTGCTTTCTGTTTATCCCATGTTTTTTTTTCCTTGTTCTTCGAGCTAATATGTGATAATCCTCTTGTGTAGGCTACTTGTGTAGAGTACTTAATTTTGTTAACTGGTAACTTGGCATCACTATTCCCCAATACCCACATGGAGTTTTCTGGAATTGACCTTAATAGTCATCAAATATGTGCCATCACTGCAGCTCTTATCGTTCTTCCGACTGTATGGCTAAAAAACCTCAGCTGGCTCTCTTATCTCTCAGGTTTCTCATTATTTCTCTTGTTCTGTCGATTTCTTCCCTTTTCTTGATTTCTGTTGCGTATTTTTCTGAGCTCTCTGCCTGCAGCTGGAGGAATCATATCATCATTCGTTGTGGCATTTTGTCTGCTATGGGTTGGTGTTGTCAATCAAGTCGGATTTCATCCCAGTGGCACAGTTTTAGACCTCGCCAATATCACCGTTGCAGTTGGTATTTTTGGTTTTGGCTTTGCAGGCCATTCAGTTTTTCCAAATATCTATACCTCCATGAAAGAACCATCTCGATTTCCTTTGGTTTTGATATTTAGGTGACAGAAATTTCTTTCATCGTTTGAACCTATCATATTTGATCACCGTGCATTACACTAGCCTAATTTCCTGCAGTTTTCTTATCTATTTCTGCTTGAATTTTATTTTCATTTTCTTGCAGTTTTGGTTTCTGCTTTGTAATGTATTCTGTGGTCGCAATCTCCGGTTTTCTCATGTTTGGAGACGCGGTCAAATCCCAATTCACACTAAACATGCCCCCTCAATTTGTCGCATCAAAAATTGCAATCTGGACGACGGTATAAACCGCCATTAATTCACTGTTCTGATCTTTTTTATGTATTCACTTAGTCAGGATTTCAATCGAGGATGGATTATCATTTCTTTATTTCTAGGTGGTGATTCCTATCACTAAGTATGCAATGACTTTAACGCCTATTGTGTTGGGATTAGAAGAACTCTTGCCTTCGCCCGAGCTGAGAACCTACCGAGTCTCCTTGCTCATCAGAACAACTTTAGTCTTATCCACTTTAATTGTAGCTCTCACTATTCCATTTTTTGGTGGGTGAACTGCAAATTTGCATACTGATTTATGTAAACTCATAATTCCATTTTCTGAAGCTGATTAGTTCATCGTCTGTTTTGATTGGCAGGTCTTGTCATGGCACTGATCGGATCTTTGCTCGCCATGCTCGTAGTAAGTTTCTGCAATTTTTCCAAGAACTTATGCAAATATCGCCGTTGTTGTGGTGGTCTAGTTCTTAACAAACATTCTTTTATTTAATTGCAGGCGTTGATCTTTCCTTGCGCATGCTATCTCAGACTTTTAAATGGGAGATTGTCTGTTTTGCAGGTAAGACCAGGAAATTAATCAGTCTTTTTTGCTTGAATAAAAAAGAAGACAATTATAAGATAAAAATGATGGGATTATGATTCCCTTTCCTTCGTCTTGCTTTCCATTTCAGATACTGGGCTGCGTTTGCATAATAATTGGCGGTATATTCTGCGCCATTATTGGCACATACTCTGCAATTTCAAAAATAGCAGATAAAGTAGCCGATTAGCAGAGTCTCTCTAAGCAGCTTCATTCAATGTTCAATCTAATATTACAGTTGAGATTGATCCTTCGAGCTATCAGTAGGAAGAAAGAGATCATTTTTAGGAACTCTGATGTTTTGATATACGATATGAACGAACTGATGTATTGATTGATAATTGGCAAAAAAAAAAAAAGATGGAATTGTGAACTCTGTTCTCGTTTATCTTTGAAGACATTCTTCCCGGCCAAAAATGGGTCATTTCAGTTCTTAAATAATTCGCACTTTAATTAAAGAAAAAAATGGGAAAACGAAAATATAACTTTATCAGAAGGTTTGATAGAAGTACGAGGGAGGAGACTGGTGGGATTTGGAAATGGGGCCCATTGCAGAAGTGGTGCTGCTACGCCGCACGTGAACTTATGAACAGATATCGGATCATCGCGCTCTCTTGTTCATTCCACGACAGAACTGCACTCCACACGCTCTCCTCATCCCCATTGCAGAGTCTACCGACACAGAAAAACCAGAGAGAGAGAGAGAGAGTTCATATTTTCACTGCTAGTGCTTCTTCCCTTCTGTTTTTCTGGGTTGAGATGGAGCAGAGAAGTTAGAAATTATCTGAGTTTGACAGGTTTTCCATGTGAATTTTCATTTCCTGTGTTGTTCTTCTGGGTTTTCCTTCTACTTCGAGGTTTAAATTATTCAATCCTTGATATAAATTTCCAGAAACTGATGTAGAGGAGAAATTTTCAGGTCCAAGTTTTGATCTTTTTCCTCAGATGATTCTCCTATGTATTTCAGGTTTCATATAATTCAACTTCTGAAGAAAAACAATATTGAGCTGAACAAGAAAAGAAAATTGCAGGCAGATGAATTGGGTTTGCCTAAACAAAAGCAGAAATGCTATGATCAAATCTGTCCATCCCAAAAACTTTCCAAGTTTGACAGTGGGCTGGCAGCAGCGGGAAAAGCACATCTAGAATCCGAATCTGAGCCTGATTCCTCCAAAGACAGCAATATCCGCGGCCAAGATTCAGACTCCATCTCCATATTTATCGAACCAGAGAAGAACTCGGACTTTTCGATGGACAGCATCAACGTAATGGGATCAAGCTCTTCAAAAGAGCATCATAATATTCACCAGCACAACAACGAAACTGAAGAAGATAGGTTAGAGCAATCTATTACAGACGAGGAGCTGGAAGAGCTTCTTTACTCGTACGGCCTCAACCCGCATAGATATACGATTTCATCTGCTACTCGGACCATCCACCAAGGTAATATTTTGTACTTGTTTCCAATTTGTAAAACCCAAGTTTTTTACTTCGAATCTATTTCTGTCTCGATAGTTTTGAATTTCATGGATCTCTTGTTTGAAGTTGGTCTCGAGAATAATTCAGCTGAAAAGATTAGAACTTTCTGAATGCAGAGGCTCAATCTGGCCCAAGGAAAGCCACCATTGATCAAGAATTTGAGCACTACTTTTCCATGCTCAATCTGTAGCCAGCCTTGTATACTTTCAAGAGAATTCTCATGCATGAGCTTTTTATGTTTTTGGAAAACAATATAAAACTGTTCATGAAAACTGTTTTTTATGGCTTTTTTTTATGAATTTATTTGTATTGCAAAAGACTTGGACGTTTTTCTAACAATTGATGGTTTAAGAACAATCGTTGTTAGCTAGACTGTGAGTAATATCAAAGACAAAACTAATGTAAATATTGAAGCTAAATAACATAAACAAAAAATTGCAGATAGAGATGACGACCATTGAGAATCAATTTTCTTATGATGAATGCAACTATACACCAAGCCATATGGAACAGAGCTTCTGTGGGATAGCAACTCAAAATTACCAACTTTCTTCTAACGATCAAAGGAAGCTGAAGTGGAAATTCTGAATTCTGTAACTTAAAATCAAACTGTTATTGAAATTTTGCGAAAAATGATATCTGGATTTGGAACAACTACTGATGAGGACGATGAAGGTATGAAATTGATTGAGCAATATCAACTCTAAAGCCTGGAAAATCTATACAAAAATTTAAACCAACGAATCAGTCTTATTCATAACGATCTGATAAAATGAATTTCTTTCGAAGAACACCACTAATCTCTTCTAAGGAAAAGAAAATATGAACATTTGTTCTAATTCAAAACCAGAGAAAGAATCAAGCACAGGCTTCCCGCCTAGGAGGAATCAGAAACAGAGTGTCCAGATCAGGCGGCTGAAAATACCCGCTCTTTGGCGGGTCCACCTTCTTTCCCTTGAAGACTTTCTTTTTCGGCGGCGGAGGGCAGTTAAAATCGATCGGAATCCGGCATTCCCGACTCGTCGGCGTCGAGCAGTCTTCCTCCATCTCCATTCTCTTTTACAGGAAACTGAGAAGAAACAGCTGATTTCTCAATTTCTTTTAGAGCAGGAAAACAGAGGGTTTATATATATATAGATTTAAAAAAATGGAAACGGGAATTTCAAAATTTGAAAATTTGGAGAAGGTAGTGGCGGTGGTGGAAGAGATGGTGGAATAGAAGTGAGTGGGTCATGGAATTGGTCTACCCGTTTTGATCGGGTGGTGGGTCGTGCTTGACAGCTAAGCTAGGCGGTGTAGACGTGTCGGCCGGTGACTGGCTGAGGCGCGTTTTTATGTTTGGCGGGCGCGGGAAGATGATCTGTTCGAATCTCGACCGCACGATGCAAACAGCTTTTGTGAGTGAAGTCGGTGATTGGAGGTAGTGGGATCCAGTATAAGTAACGGGCTTCTGGAAGCTCACTGTCTTAGCCCATTAACCCAAATATAAGCAGCTGATTTGAATTGTCAAATTTCATTTCATTTGGAAAACGTGCCACGCGTTGAGACATCATACGTCTAACACTAAAAGGCATTAGTCTTTGGAAGAAACATGTCAGAATGTGCCAAGGTTTGAATTAATACTTTATTTTAATAATTTTTATTTTATCTTAATTATTACGTTAATTAATTAGTTATATATAAGAGTCAGTTTATGAATTAAAATTAGATGGTAGAATTAAAGAAGAAGATACTCTAGTTTTTTATCGTTTTTAAATCTTGGTTTTCCGTCGTTGTCAAATAATTGATTGAGTTTGAACTGTATAATTGGATCTAATAAAGCAAGCTTGAATAAATGATGAAAAAGAAAAGAAAACTATCCGCCCTATCAACACCCTACTATCCCAACTCATAAATCTTAGGGAAGTTCATTCCGGAGCGCTCCGGTAAAGTTGCAGTTGAGAAGTCAGTGTTCGTTCTCATTAATGCGATCTATAATTTCAAATCCTTTATTATGTTTTAGTTTCTGGATCCACTGCATTATTCTTAACCAAACTATACAAACAGCCAAAGCATATTAATGGGTATCTAACTAATAACGTTTGTGCAAAAAGTTTAAAGGAAAAAATGCAAAATAGGGATTGATGTTTGGAAAATAGACAAAAAAAAAAAAAAATGTTTCGTTTTAGGGAAAAAATAGAAAGATGTTTGAGAAATAGACAAAAAAAAAGAAAAATGGGCGGTTTTTTGTTTTAGGCACTGCGAGAGGCCGGCTGGTCTGATGGATCAGCCGGTCCCAAGTTTTATTATTAAAAAATAAAGAAGAGGCCGGCTGGTCCGATGGACCAGCCATAGGGGTGGGCACGGGCCGGTTCGGTCCAGTCCCGAGCTCGGACCGAACCGGCCAGAACAGTTTCGGGATTTTTTATCCAGGATACCTGGACCGCACCTGAAATTCCGGTCCGGTCCAGGTTCGGTCCCGGTTCCGCCCAAGTCATTTAATTAATTTATTTTTTTTAAAGAAAAATTATAAAAAATGATAAAATTGCAGTCTTCCAAGTTCGTCTTCAGCAGAGAACTCGAAACCTTCTTCCTCGAATGGTCTAGAAGACTCGTCGCATGACTTCTTCTGCCACTGTCGATTCGTTTTCTTCTCAGCTTCTCATCCAAATGGTAAAACTTTCATCTTTGTTCACACACCCACCAAAATCATCTCCTTCAAAAGCCTGAAATCCTAGAAAACTATCATCTCTTTTCTCAATCCCAGTTGAAACGACGTCCTTGCATCCAGAAAATTCGCCTGAAGAATCGAAACTTGGGGTTTTGACAGTCGGGTGTTCGGAGGTCGGGACTCTAGTGTTTGCCTAATGATTTAGGGGTGAGTGAAGACTGAAGCGATGCTGAAGACTTGGGTGTTCGCCGTTCGGAGGTCGGGATCGGGAGTCGGGTGTTCTGGAAGTGGAATCTGGTCTGGATTAGGGATTTAGAACATAGAACTGAAGAGGCAAAGAAAACTGAAGCCTGAAAGCCGAAAGGAGATGGGCTTAAAATCGGTTCGACGGTCCGGTCTGGTCCCGGTTCTTCGGGAAATCAGGCTGTGGATCGAGGACCGAACCGTGGTCCATTATCCTGGGACCGAAACCGGACCGAACCCACCGGTCCAGTCCGATTTTCGGTCCCCGGTCCGATCCTGCCCACCCCTAACCAGCCGGCCTCTTCCCTATTTTTAATTATAAAAAAAAATTTATTGAAAAAAAAAATTTATTACAAAAAAAATTTTATTAAAAAAATTAATTTTTTATTCAAAAAGATAGGAGAGGCCGGCTGGTCTGATGGACCAGCCGGCCTCTCCCTTTTATTTTATTAAAAAATTTAATTTTTTTATTAAAAAATAAAGGAAAGGCCGACTGGTCCGATCGGACTAGCCAGCCTCTCCACCCCTATAAAAATCGCTATCCCCCATTCAAATTCACACCTCAAAACATCTCTCGAATATTTTCCTACTCCTCGAATATTTTCTACTCCAGTGATATTATTAATTCATTAATAAATTATTTATTCTTAAAAAATTAAACTACCATAAAATTTTTAAAAAAAATTAAGACAAAAACTCAGTATATACCTTATTATTTAGAGTTGGCATTGCGTTTCACGTACTGATATAACCTATGGCGCACCGCGTCTTTAATTTTTTAAGGATAAACAATTTATTAATGAATTAATAATATCATTGGAGTAGAAAATATTCGAGGAGTAAGAAAATATTCGAGTGATGTTTTGATGTGTGAATTTGACTATGGGATAGCGATTTTTATAGGGGTGGAGAGGCTGGCTGGTCCGATCGGACCAGTCGCCTTTCCTTTATTTTTTAATAAAAAAACTAATTTTTTAATAAAATAAAAGGGAGAGGTCGGCTGGTCTATCAGACCACCCGACCTCTCCTATCTTTTTTAATAAAAAAAAAATTTAATAATTTTTTTTTTTATTAAAAATAGGGGAGAGGCTGGCTGGTCCATCAGACCAGCTGGCCTCTCGCCGTGCCTAAAACAAAAAACCGTCTATTTTTCCTTTTTTTTACCCATTTCTCAAACATCTTTCCCTTTTTTGCCTAAAACGAAACATCTTTCCTTTTTTTGCCTATTTTCCAAATATCAATCCCTATTTTACATTTTTTCCAAGTTTAAAACTTTAAGTCAATTCGAGTATTGGGTAATCAGAGCAGTAATTTCTTGGTTAAGAACTGGAGTGATCAAATCTAAAGATAGAAGTTGAGTAGAACCAGAAGGATCACACCATTAAAGTCCTTAGAGCAATGTCAAAGTTAAAATGGCCAAACTTAATTTCATGTCACGCTTAGGCCTATCAATTTTCAAAAATATCAATAATTTAGTTGACTCGGACAAAATATCTGTTATGAATTCTAGTCAAAATCAAGAAGATTCAGTCAAAATGGATCCATATTTTGGAAAACGCAATCGTCATGAGATAAAGAAGTTGGATTAAAAATTCAAAATGAGATAAGTTAATTATCCAGCTATTCTCGTGAGATAAAAAGGTTAGATTGAATATTCAAATGAGATAAATTATCAAGTTGTTCTCGTAAGATAAGAAAGTTGATTTGAAGATTTGAAATGAAATGAACTATCCAGTTTGAATTTTGAATTATTGTTTGAAATAATATTAGTTTTCAAATTTAATTTTTAAATTCTTGTTATAGTTTAAATGAAATGATAACTTCATTCAATTCTTTTTTAACTTCTGCATCAGTAGTTATTTGTTTAAGTTGTATTTAAACATTTATGAAGAAATAAAAAAAATAACAAAAATTTCATTGAGGATTGAGTTTTCTTAATACTCACCAACAAACCCTTATTTTAATTTTACATCATAGGTCGGAATCGCAAGGGAAGAAATTCTAATATTGCAGGCTTTTCGACAACAATTTGAAGCATTTATTCGATCTTATTCAGAGAATCAAACAAGAGATCAAGCTGAGCATGAACAACATAGGGTGACAGTCGCATCCCAACATCAAGAGCGGTCTAATCATCTAAACGGTCTTGCTAGTGAGCTAGAAGTAACACTACTTGATCAGAGATCTCCAGAAGAAGGTACCAAAGCAAACCCAGCACAGAATGTTGAGCGATTACCAGAAGAGGGGCATAATACAAGGAATACTTTTTCTAGATATTCTAAAATGGTTTTCCCTTGTTTTGACGGGAAAGAAGACCATCTTACTTGGCTAAGTAGATGTGAGCCTTTTTTTAAACACCAGAAAATTCCACATAAAGATGAGGTTGGATTTTTCCTCTTTTCATCTGTTAGGAGATGCTCGATTGTTGTTTATGAAGCCAGATCAAGATCGTCCAAATTTATCATGAGTAGAATTTAAAAATTATTGCAATTTACGCTTTGGTCCAACTCTTCTTTCAAATAAATTGGGGAAATTATCTAAGCTATGTCAAACTGGCACAATAGATGATTATCAAAGAAAATTTGAACTATTGTTAGCACGATCAGGTTCTTTACAACCTCAGCAGAAGATGGAAATATTCATCAGCGGTTTGCAAGATGCAATTCAAGTTGAGGTAGAGTTGCATCAACCTACAGACCTAACCACGACAATGAGTTTAACCAGATTATTTGAGCAACGTGTTCTGGCAGCTAAATTCCCTCCAACATATCGTCGTCCAAGTCCTGAGATGATGACAACTACACCACAATTCATCAAACGGATAAGTCAAGTGAAAATGGAGGATCGAGGGTCAAAAGGCTTGTGCTTTAATTGTGATAAACAATATACACTAAATCATCCGTTTGACAAATTATTTTGGTTAGAGATGACTTAAAATGAAGCTGATGTTGAAGGGGAGCAAGTGAATGAACCAGAAATTTATTTACATGCAATCACAGGAATTCATAACCCTCAAACAATGCAAGTGCATTCCATCCTTGGTGGTGTTCCAACACGAGTACTAGTTGCTTGAGGAACTACATGAGGCAAAATATTTCACTAAGATTGACCTTCGTTCAGGTGATCATCATATTTGAATAAATTCACAATGCATTGAGAAAACTGTGTTTCAAACTCATCATGGACATTTTGTATTCCTTGTTATGTCATTTGGCTTAACGAATGCTCATCTACCTTTCAATCACTTATGAACAAGGTATTTCTCTCGTACCTCCAAAAATTTGTTATTGTGTTTTTGACGATATTTTAATTTATAGCCAGTCTTGGACAGAACATCTCCATCACATACGACTAATTCTTCTTTTACTTTACAAGCAACAACTGCATTTGAAGCAATCAAAGTGCTTCTTTTGCAGATTGAAGGTTGATTTTTTTTGGAAGAATGAAGGCTAATGTTCAAGAATATTTCAAAACATATTTGGTTTGTCAACGGAATAAGATTGAACACTTCCAGCCCGCTGGTTTACTTCAACCATTGCGTATTCTAGTTCAATTTTAGCTGATATATTAATGAATTTTATTGAAGGTCTTTCTAAATTTGATTTGATTTTAAATTATTGTTGTAGTTTGAATAAAGTGATAACTTTATTTAATTCTTTTTGAACTTCTGCGTTGGTAGTTATTTAATTTAAGTTGTATTTAAATATTTATGAAGAATAAAAGAATAGTAAAAATTTCATTAGAATTGAGTTTTCATAATACTGACAGATCAAAGGGTTCTCTCCGAGAAACTTTAATTTTAATTTTGCATCAGAATGACAAAGGAATAAATTCTAATAAACTAACCGTCAATAACCCAATATCAGATTTTTCTCTTAATCGTCATAAACTCGTTATCAAACTCGGAGTTCCAACAATATCAGAAATGGATTTGAAAGTAGTTTTTCTCTCGGAGGTTCGGGAAATTTCTGGTGGAAGAAAGAAAACACGAATATTATCTCGCAATTCTTGTCCCATGGAAATGCTAACACGTGTGCCAGTAATGTACTCCTTCTCCACCACCCCTACTGTTTGTGATATCCTTAGCTCTCCGTCAATGTCATTAATGTAGTTGGGTGGCACGATCAAATTCCACTATTTACTTCAACAAACTCCCACCCTCTCTCTCCTCGATTCGTCGCTACCGTGCCTTCTTCTTCTTTTTGAGTACCCACTAGAGCAAAGGGTTTTAGAAAGCTTGAAAGCGGAGCTATGGCTGATGCGGGTCGGAGAACTGTCCTTGTTACTGGCGCTGGTGGAAGAACAGGTACTTTTGTTTACTGCTTGATTTTGTTTCATTGTGGAAAACTAGTGCAATGAAGTAAAGAAAGGAATATTGGGAATTTAAATTTACTTCGGTTCGTGTTCTGATTGGACGATGAATTGAATCGGGATAATAGATTTACGTTGATTTGAAACATTAGATTATGATGCGAAATTGACTCAAAAGAATTGCACCATTAGGGTTTATGGGTAGTTTAAGGAACCATTATATCTTCTTGGGTATTTTAGAAGAAAATAGCGAATTACTTCAATAAATGTGCTATGCTCAAAAACTCAGTAATTGAGTCGTTGAATTATCTGATATAAACCCAAGATGCATCGGGAGATCAAATTCTCTGTGTATTTTTTTGTGAATTCTCCCAAGAAAGTGGACGTGTCTCACACCGAGAGTGGAATCATTTTGAATTCACATTTCTTCACCGCAAGTGGATAAAATTAGAGCTTAATTCTAAGCATTTCACATATGAGTCAATGTAGCAAATCCATCTTCATTTGTTGAATTTGTTGCCTGTGTAACTCCTTGATGACTGAATTTTTGTGGGTTCTTAGCTGCTGTCAATAATTTGGCCAATTTTATGTAATTGTAATGTTATATGATCAGATTCCCAAGTTATCGATCTCATTGTTTTGTCATTCTGAGCATAGCCAGCTTTCATTTCCTTTCGCGCAATGGTTTGATATATTTGTTTTATTTGCAGGTCAAATAGTTTACAAGAAACTAAAAGAGAGGTCAGATCAGTTTATAGTTAGGGGTCTAGTGAGAACTGCAGAGAGCAAAGAGAAGCTCGGTGGAGCAGATGATCTTTTCGTTGGTGATATAAGGGATCCTAATACCCTTCTTCCTGTATTTCAAGGTGTTGACTTTCTCATAATTCTCACTAGTGGTGTGCCGAGGATGAAGCCTGGATTTGATCCAACCAAAGGAGGAAGGCCCGAGTTTTACTTTGAAGATGGAGCTTACCCCGAACAAGTACTGTCTCATTCCCTTTATCCCCATTTTACAGTTTAGTTATTTGTTTTCTCACTTAGAAGAGTTCTTTTTGCCTTTAGATTGACTGGATTGGCCAGAAAAATCAGATAGATATTGGTAATGTTACATTTCCTCTTTCGGTTCTTCTGATTTATCATCTTTTTTCGATTTACTGAACTAGCAATGTTCTTGTGGCGCAGCTATTACTGTAGGAATACAGCACATTGTGTTGGTTGGGTCAATGGGTGGTACAAAACTTAACCATCCTTTGAACAGCTTGGGTAATGGAAATATACTGGTCGGTAATCTCTCTCTTACGCCCTCTCGTGTTTAATTTGGATAAAAGTATTTTGATGAACGTCAAATTTTTATAGATCTGGAAAAGAAAGGCTGAGCAGTATCTGGCTGATTCTGGTGTGCCATACACTATAATAAGGTAGATTGACTTCTGTCATTATAAAATTTGGTTTCGAACTCAGAAACGCAATACTGCCTCAAGCGGTGACATACCGGCTCGTTAATTTTCGAACAAAAAAAGGGTTAGTCGATAGCGTTGCAATGATGTCTTCCGATTGTTTCGACTGTTATGAAAATAAAAAGTCATATGATTCTTTGATACATTGAACCTTATACTGTCATAGACGCATACTTGGGCTAAATGAAGTGTTTGGATTCAATAAGTTAAACTGTCTTCCATTAGAATAACAAGTGCAATCCAAATATTTCTCAGGGCCGGAGGGTTGCAGGATAGAGAAGGTGGACTAAGAGAACTTCTAGTTGGGAAAGACGATGAGCTTCTTCAGCTCGAGACCAGAACTATCCCCAGAGCTGATGTTGCAGAGGTCTGCATTCAGGTATTTAGACGATGATTTCAAAATGTTTTTTGTAGAATCGAAAAACAAAACGAATCTCTGTTTTCGTAAAGAAGAACAGTTGAATTCTAAACAGACCTCGTTTTGTCCAGGCGCTGCAGTTTCAGGAGGCGCGGAACAAGGCATTCGATCTGGCGTCAAAGCCAGAAGAAATCGGTACTCCGACCAAGGATTTCAAGGCCTTCTTTTCCCAAATCTCTACTACTTTTTGATTCCTTCGCAGTTTCGACTAGTGTCTTTTAATAAACGTAGATGGAAGTCTATTTATGATGTTTGATTGAACGATGAAGCTCTTCCTTCTTTATTTATTTTAATTATGACACATTTCACAACATTGGTTTAATCCCCTTCTGCTGGTTTGTTTAAGTCGGCCCGCTTTGGACTGGGTTGTTAAATAGATGAAAGTACTCGGGTCAATTAAGAGAGACGCCTCCTTGTTGAGAGAATGTTTGAGCTTAAAGTCAAATCTTGGAAAGTATGGTCAACCTTAGTCAATCCAAGAATGATTATGAATGGGTTATGTCTGTTTATTCTTAGATAAATAGTTTATGTTTATGTTATCTTTTAGTTTTTAGGGTAAATTTCAAAATAACCCCTGAAGTATGGTTATTTATCGAAAAAACTCTCAAACAACAAGTCATCGCAGTCAAAATCTCGAACTATCGAAAACTGTAAAAAAAAACTCTGGCAGAGAGTCGCATGCCTCCGAATTGTAATTCAGGGGACCGAATTCAAATCGCGGCCACTCGGCGAGGGGCTCTGGTCCTTTCGCACTTACGCTGCACGCGAACACATTCTAGGGGCCACGCCACATCTTCGGCTTGCCGCATCACACGAGGTTTGAACGCGGAGGGACTGGATCACCAAGCGCACGTGCAATGCACATGAATCCACTCGGGGGGTCGCAAATTTGTCTCGGCCCCCCGTTTTTCGTAGAAAATTTAATGCGGGGGCCAAATTTCCAACTCGGCCGCCCGACTTTTCTACATTTTATACACGGGGGGCCAAATTATAATTAGGGGGGACAAATTTCAAACTCGTCTCCCTACATTTTGCCCTAGTTCTAAATGAGGGGGGCTGAAATATTTACACGGGGGCCGAATTGTCCTTTGTATTTAAAAATTCGGCCCCCTATTCGGCCTCCACATTCTGAAACCGAGACGAGAAAGGGTGAAGTTTTCAAATTTTTCCTGAAAACTGTCGAAGGTGCGTCCTCGTTGCCAGAAATTGCAAAAATCAGAAGCCTTAGGGTCGAGAACCCCAAAATACACTAGCGAAAACCCTATCACCGAAAATTCGAATCGCCTAAAATAAAGCCTTATAATCGCTGAAAATCTCAAACTCGACCCTTCTAAAAGCCGAAAATCCTAAAACCCGAGCCTGTAATTGACGAAAATCCCAGAACCCGAGCCTTTCCTCCCAAATCCGAGGCTATTTTTCTAAAAATTCGAGGCTACTTTGTGAAATGGGCCCCAAAATTTCGTTCAAACATCCTCAGCCCTCGACACAAGCTGGCCCATCAAACCGGGGACCACCATCAAACCCGCCAGCAGTAAATCAGGGATCTTCGTCACAAGGTCCTCCGGACGAAGTGCCGCGACTACCTCCTGGTTATTTGTCGATTGATATTCGAAACGAGGAATTAAAAAAGAGGTTTGATCGGGATATGTAAGTTCGACCAATTATTTATGGTTGGGGTGGGCAGGACCGGACTGGGGACATAGAACCGGACTGGACCAACGGTTTTAGTCCGGTTTCGATCCCAGGGTGATGGACCACGATCCGATCCTCATTCCGAAGTACCTAGAACCGAAGACAGTCGGTCCAGTCGTCGGTCCACAGCTCGAATTCCCGAAGAATCGGGACCGGACCGAAGAACCGATTTTAAGCCGGCTTGTATTCAGTCCTCTTCCTTCTTCGCTTCGTTCTTCCTTCCTAAATCCCTAATCCAGAACCAGAGTACCCGAACACCCGTATCGTAATTATGCATTTCCAAAGTGCTCTCCGTATTTGTTCTATGTATTTCTGCTTTGTACGACCATACTAACTTGTACTGTTCATCTCCTTTGCCTTCGTTAAGTGTGAGAGCTAAGTTTATTGCTCTTCTGGCAAGACTAGGTATAATGTGAGTTCTGTGATTCATCATCACTGTCTCCACAATGGAAGATAGGTCCCACCTAGGGTGGCTTTTGAACCTAACAAGATAACGGTGTGCCATCCATTTTGCACTAACGTGTCTATTCGCAATTATTCTCGCACAGCTGTGAGTATTGACCAAAGACTTTATTTGATAGGTCCGCTCATCTTACTTCTGCAAGGCATGCAAACGCCACTCACACCCTTATGAACACTTAGCCATCAATTGACTCCTTTTACTTTTAGTGAATACTATCCCTAATCCATGCTTTATAGAATAATCTTTTATTTCGTCTTTCAGCTCTCTTAAAGATGCATATTCTTTAGTTACAAAAAAATTTCATATGAATTTCTTCCATTACCTGAACGTTTTCAACCTCATCATCGTCCGAGATAACCGGTGTTCGAAGTTGATCGTCTAGAGTTCTAGATGTCGAACACACAAGTATTTGTTCATTTTCATCTGAGCCACCATCACCATATGCAGGATTTTCGTCTGAATACCAATTCATTTCAGCATCACTATCTACTTCCTCGTCTAATTCAAATCATCTATTTGGATCAGAATCTATCGTCCTTGCTAAAACATAGAAAATTCGCCTACGCAAAGAAAAATTTTGTGGGAAATTTCAGAGATTTCAGAGAATGGTGAGCGGAGCTCCTTAAATAATAAAGGAGTTCAGCCTTCCGATATATAGATGTGGCCCCCCGCGTCTTGTAAAATTATTAATGCAGGGGCCGCAAATTGGATGCGGCGCCCTGATATCCCATCCATATATCAATAATTGATCTGTGGATGGGATATCGGGGGGCCGCGAATCTGATATGGTCCCCCGCGCCCCATCCATAGATCAATTATTGATTTGTGAATGAGATATCGGGGGGGTCGCGAATCTGATATGGCCCTCCGCATCCCATCCATAGATCAATTATTGATTTGTGGATATGATTTCAAGGGGCCACGAATCTGATATGGCCCCCCGCGTCCCATCTACATATCAATTATTGATCTGTGGGTAAGAGTTCGAGGGATCGTAAATCTAATGTTGTCCCCCACATTTCCATCCACAGATCAATTATTAATCTGTGGATGGACTTTCGGGGGGTCTAGTGAGAATTGCGGCCCCTTGCAATAGGTCGGGGGGCCGAGTTGGAAATTTGACCCCCCGCATTAAATTTTCTACGAAAAACGGGGGGCCGAGTCAGATTTGTGTCCCCCCGAGATGGTTCATGTACATTGCACGTGCGCAAGGTGATCCAGTCCCTCCGCATTCAAACCCCATGTGATGCGGTGAGTTGAAGACGTGGCGTGGCCCCCCGAATGTATTCGCGTGCAGCGCACGTGCGAGAGGGCCAGAGCCCCCCGCCTCTTCCCCGTGGAATGCGGGGGGCCACTATTTGAAGTCAGCACTCTCAATTACAATTCGGAGGGCATACGGCTCTCCGTCGGGGTTTTTTTTTTTTATAGTTTTCGATAGTTCGAGGTTTTAACTGCGATGACTTTTTGTTTGAGGGTTTTTTCAATAAATACACATACTTCTGGGGGTATTTTGAAATTTACCCTAGTTTTTATTTAAATCTTGATCAGAATCATGCATTGACTTTACAAAATCATCAAGATTTAACTAAGAATATGTCTAATATAAAATTTATTTATATTTTTACTAATCAGCATTTATTATCAACCTTAAAATGTGATTTAGAATGGCCTATGTTTGTTGGCATGTTTGTTCATGAGAAACGACGTCGTTTGAAAAGATAAGGGGAGAATATCTCGAGAAGAAGCATCAATCGACTGCCTAGTTGCAGAAGCGTATGGACATTTAGTAAGCATGGCGGTTGTTTCCTTCATTGCCCCCTGCAATTCTCTGAACTCCAGTTTAACTGGAACTATCAGTCTTCTTCATAGAAATCGCAAAAGCACAACCTTTCCCCTATCTGCCAAGACAATCGCTCATCGTCGCCCATTGATTCTTAATGAATTAAGCTCCAACTCAAACCTAGGTTCAAACGGAGAGCAAGGTACTCTCGATTCGTCTCTCCGCTTTATAATCCGCAAATCGATCTAATTTTAACCTGTTTGGTTTCAATTGCTTGCTCTAGATAACGAAGTGGAGAATTTAGGGGTAAAAGCTGCGTTGTCGATGTTAAAATTCTATAAAAGTAAGTTCCGACCGGTCCTTTATCTATTTTGGATTTCACTTCTATGTTTGCGAAAATTGAATCCAGTTTTTTGCCCTGAGTAGGAGAAATCTCGCCGATTTTGCCTAATAGTTGTCGATATATACCAACTTGTAGTGAGTATTCAATGGAAGCTTACAAGAAATATGGAGTCGTCAAGGGCACTATATTGACCGCTTGGCGTCTATGTCGATGTAACCCCCTTGGTAAAATAATCATTTCTCATATCCTAACTCCTCCATTAAAGCATCTTCAACTCTATTCTTTCAAGCTCTCCAAATTTTGGGATTAGCCTTGAAGGCGTTTGATGCTTTTACAGGTGGTTCTGGTTTTGATCCACCAAGATGGTTCGACGAGACGAGGAGACTGCCGGAAGATTGACAATTTGTGTTCGAAGAAAGGAGATGAAAGCAGTGCAGAGAAATTAGTAAACATAAATGTAAGGAAAGATTTGCGATTTTATCGTTTATTTATTTAGTTTTTATGTTCAATTTTCAAATAGGTATATGAAATTATCTGAGTAGAACAAGCCAATGATATAGGTTGAAAATTTAACGTGAAATATGTGAAAATGAGACACCGCGATTTAAGTTGAAATTCCGTTACAGAAAAAAAAACTACGGACAGATAATAATATCACTACGAAGATCGTCTCGACTGCGACTTGCGAGTATTACAATTATAGTTTACATAAATTTAAAGAAAAAACAACTATAAATAAAATTTAAAATATGTGTCCACCTGCTCGTAGATAAACGTCATTTCATTTTTTTTATTTTATAACAAAAAATAAAATACTGAAATAATAGCCCAGCCCATAAGTTGTGGATCTCAGTCAGCCCGATAAATCTAAGTACTTTCATAATTCAGATAATTCAATTTTCTTTCTGCATTTAATATTTTCTTTTGGGTTAATGTTGTTGTGAACTCGTCAAGAAATGGTAGGCAAATACCATTAATTATCATCTTTTTTAGCAAACTCTTCGAGTCTCGTATAGAGGGTCAGTCTTGTTTAGATTTGTGATATTTAAGAATCTGTGTTGGAAGATAAACAGGTGTTGATTGATTAACAGGCTTTCTTAGCTTCTTCTCCCACAGATGACATTGCAGAGGACCTGACTTTCAAATTGGGAATCTCACAAGCTTTCTGCAGCCAATTATGGTCTGTACAACTGTAGGCTAACTGCAGTAGGTTCACAGTGGTCACGAGGCTATCTCAATTCACAAGATCCTTTCTGAGAATCAAAATCTGAGTTAATATGTGTATAGAGATTGAATTCTAGTGGGTTTAGGCTTCTGGGTATGCAATAAAACTTGGCTTCAAAGCATTCAACTCTCTAGTCTCTAGTAAAGTAAGTATATGAACCATGTGGTTGGGTTGGTTGAGTATGTTCCAAGCTTCGCTTGGGCCACACATGATAGCCAGTATCTTCCCAAACTAAAGAGGAGAGAGGAAGAGTACTACCTACGTTACATGTAGGACTAACTCACCCTACGGGCCGGTTGACATGGCTGAGTTCACGAACTAAATTTCACTTTGCCTATACATACCATATAAATCATTGAATTTGAATTTTAAGTGAGTGCGCAAAGTTATGAGCATGACCAAGAGATAAGAATAGTTGATAAAAGATAATGAAAAAACAATAAAATGTGACAATAAATAAATTGTAATAATTAAAGAAAACAGTTGGAGGGAAGAGGGGCACGTGGTGACGTGGGCCCAAGGTTTAGTATGGAGATGAAAGACGTAACTAAACCGCAATAATTCGTACACATGCCAACCCCAGCCCGCCACTTTTTTTGACCCAATATTATATTTATTTATTTTGAAATTTATACCTATTTAATTTCTAATAGTAACATTATTCACGTCATTTATTTTAATTATTTATAGAAAGTAAAATTTAAATCATTTATTTGTTATTATTTTAATTTATTGATATTTGAAGCAAAAATTAAAAAACAAATATAAATTGTTTGGGAAGAGAGGGTTTGTGCACATGGCCATGAAGGATTTTGATGTGACGTTTCATCCTCCCTTTTTTTCAACTTTATATATTTGCCAAAAAAAATTACATTAAATAAATATTGTAGTTTTAATACTAATTATATCATCCAATTTAACATCAAATGTGTCCCGTGTGAGTATTCATCGGTTTAGCTGAATGGTGCAAAGCATCGTGACAATAATCCTACACGGGAGACATGACTCAACGGTGGTTGGTCATTGTTTGAAAAAATGGCTAGAATTTAAAGTAGCAATTGAAACAAGACAAGTAAGAATGTGTCGATCGACAATAATGGTGGTAAATAATATATGGTATTGTTGTAAATTCAATTGTCACGCCAAATAAAATGGTTGAGTAAATGAATTTTTCCAAAAAAAGAAGAGCATGGAAATGAGGGTTGTTTGGCTACACCTTAAGATAGCCATACCATATTAATTGGTTAATTATGAGAACTGGTTGTTGATATGCTGTAGTCCCCCGAAAAGCACAGATAAAGGTCCCACTTTTCTTCCTCTCTTCTTCAACGTCGATTTCAGATCTGGTTAAACCCAGACATCCCATAGAGGCCTCGCACGATGAGATAGTACTTTGACCAATGTAGATCAACACCCAAAATCCTGCTTTGGTGATCGTGCTAGAATTAAACTGGTTAAGTTTTGAAAATATGGATGATAAAAGCGATTCTTGAAAAGAGAAGGGGTAGAGGAAGAAGAGTGTAGGCATTAATTACACAGTAAAAAGCTGCAGATACTGCCCATGTTCTAGTGGATTCTTTCAGGCCCATTCTTGTGCTTCGCCTCGACTCCATAAGTACCCCACGCCATCTTCCTCGTTCCAACCTCAACACACTCGCTCCCCCTGTTTCGGTCTCTCTCTCTTATAATGGGCGCCGTAACTTTGCTCTGCTCTATTTCACTAGTGTTGCTGTTGGCGGTGGTCGATGCTAGAATCCCCGGAGTTTACTCCGGTGGTGCATGGGAGGGCGCACACGCTACTTTCTACGGCGGCAGTGACGCCTCCGGAACAATGGGTATGAACCTAATTTCACTTACCTCAAACTCTTTTTTGAGTGATTATCTTCGCGTCGCCGGAGTTTATTTTTTCTCCGTATCTGTTCTGCTTCTCCTGCCTGAACAATTTCTATCTACTCCTGATTTTTTTTTTTTCATATTATAAATCTTGGAAACCTCAGAACCGTAGCAAAGCAGATCCACTTATAAATGTCGCTTGTTTCTGCAGGCGGTGCTTGTGGGTATGGAAACCTGTACAGCCAAGGCTACGGAGTAAGCACTGCGGCACTGAGCACTGCTCTGTTCAACAGCGGGCTCAGTTGCGGTGCCTGCTTTGAGATTAAGTGCGCCGACGACCCAAAATGGTGTCACCCGGGTAACCCATCCATCTTCATCACCGCCACCAATTTCTGCCCTCCTAACTTCGCTCTACCTAACGACAATGGCGGCTGGTGCAACCCTCCCCGTCCCCATTTCGACCTCGCCATGCCAATGTTCCTCAAGATCGCCGAGTACCGCGCAGGAATAGTCCCTGTTTCCTTCCGCCGGTGAGTGAGCTTCACTAATTGCTCCTTTTTCTGCCAATTAACCTTTCTTACGCTCAGATACGTGTCTTTAACGACCGGCCGTACTATTAACTTTCCGGTAGCGATAGGCATGACTGACATAGTTAAGTAATGTTCTCCCCGGCCATCCGAGAAACAAACACAAGTATTCGTAATTTCCGTTTATAACCCCGTCTGAGGAATACACTAGTTTGTGGGGTCCCTGAGATCTTAAGCCACGTAATAATTAATTTATTATTTATTTTAGGGTGGCATGCAGAAAGGCAGGGGGAATCAGGTTCACGATCAACGGCTTCCGTTACTTCAACCTGGTTCTGATCACAAACGTCGCCGGTGCAGGTGATATCGTGCGCGTCAGCGTCAAGGGCGGAAACACTGGCTGGATGACCATGAGCCGGAACTGGGGGCAAAACTGGCAATCTAATTCCGCCTTGGTGGGCCAAACTCTTTCCTTTAGAGTCACGGGCAGTGACGGACGCACCTCTACGTCATGGAACGTGGCGCCATCCAATTGGAAGTTCGGTCAGACTTTCAGCGGGAAGAATTTCCGCGTCTGATTCCAACTTTTCAAATTCCCCCAGTAATTTTCCGCCATCCAGATTTCCCTTATTATTTTATCAGGAAAATCAGAAGCACGACCGATGCTGGGGGGGCGTTTAGGATAGGATTTTGAGACACGATAGAGGTAGAATTTGAGGATGTTTCTTTCATTTTCATCTTATTGTTCTTCAATTTGAAAGAAATGGTGTGATTTAGGGTTTGGTAAATTTGAAATCAGAGCCACATCGAAGCTCAAAGTTGTGTTGTTGTGGACTGAAGTGGCTGGAAGAACAAAATCAATGTAGCCCGCAGCTCCAATCTAGTAATAGGATATTATAATATAACTTTTATGTTCTTCGTACAATGCAAGATAAATCTGTTTGTTTGTATCAAAATTTAGACCAACATCACCAGCGTATGTTTCGCCGGAACCGTCACCATATTTTCTGTTTTCTTCAGAGTTCCTCTCGGAGATGAGGATATGGCCGCAGAAGAGGAGATAACAGGCAAGGTCTCAGGCCAGTCAGTTTAGATTCGGACCCATACCCAAAATATGAATGCTTTTGAGCAACTCTACCTTAGTCCTGAAGCTGCTCCAATACCATTACCACCTCATTCATGTCCGGCCGGTATTTAGGTTTTATTGTTATGCATTGAAGGGCGAGGTTTGCCACCTTTTGCACCTGTTCCAACGGGTACTGCCCTTCCAGCCGCAAATCCATAATGTAATTTATTCTTCGATTTCGTCTTAGATATGGTCTTGCCCACTGTACCAAGTTGTGTTCTCTAGACGGCCGGTTCTTGTCTATGGCTCTTCGACCCGACAATATTTCAAGAAGAACGACTCCAAAGCTGTACACATCACTCTTGGCTGTAAGATGGCCTTCACAAACAAAAAAATGGAAATAAATTAGCCCCTAAATGGTCTTTTGATTGTTGATTAAGAGAGTTTATACCTGTGGCTAAATATTCTGGAGCTGTATATCCGTAAGTTCCGATGACTTCAGTGGAAACATAGCTTCTATTCCCCGTAGGACCATCCCTCGCCAACCCAAAATCGGAAAGTTTTGCATCGTAATTCTAGATAATTTAGAGCAAAATGTAAAGACCTATGTTCAAATTGAGCAAGCGAAAAGGAATTTGGTTATGATGGTGGAGACCATACCGAATCGAGGAGGATATTCGAAGTCTTAAAATCACGATAAATGACTTTCATTTTGGTGTTGTGAAGGAAAGCAAGCCCCCTCGCCGCACAAAGGCAAATGTTCATTCGAACTTTCCACGAAAGTGGTTTGAAGTAAGAACTTCCTGTATTTCAACAATGATCCAAAGCTCGTTAAGTCAGATAATTATACACTTTTCGAAGAACGAAATAAAATTTTGAACAAGGAAGTCAATGAGACGATCAACTTACTCCTGAATAAATGATTTTCCATGCTTCCCCTTGACATAAACTCGTAAACTAGAAGCCGTTGATCGTCCTCAAAGCAGAAACCGATTAGCTTCACGAGATTAGGATGCCGTAGCTGCCCAAGATAGTTGATTTCTGCCTGCTCGTCCAATCACACAATATATAAATCACAATCCTTCTTAGTTTATTGAGTTGATGAATAGTTTAAACAGAGTAGAGAAGATAAATTAAACATTCACCAGCCATTCTTTCTCGCCTTGGTGACCTTCTTTATTGAGCCTCTTTACAGCAATTACAATGCCATTTCCTGGCTTTGTAGCCGCAAGTGAATTCTCATCGATCCAACCTTTGAAGACGGAGCCAAAACCACCCTCTCCAACGACACTGTCGTGACGAAAGTTTCTGGTAGCAGTCTTTAGCTCTGCAAAGCAGAAGCTCTTCAGATTTGCTGACAATAAAATGTCATCTTTGCTCCGAGGATTGGTGCAAATGGAAGCCGTGCTACTGGGAATATTCGAGCTATTCTTCTCTGAGATGTCGGGATTGTATCCTAAATCCAAGAACGAGAGAAAGACTTAGACAGCAGAAGCTATAGTGTTTGTCCTTATCAACCATGAATTCTCTAATAATGTTTATGTAAATCTATCTCCCAATAATACAACAGTGTTTCAGACCATTTATTATTGGATTAAAACTTTGATTATTTCAAACACTCAGCGATGTGGGGGAAGATATGAAACCTAGAGTAGGCCAGAATAAAGAATCCAAATTCTAGCTTTTGAAACTACAAACGAATAACAGAAGCAATTCCTCGAACAACTTGCAATCATAATCAGCAGAGAAAGATATACCTGCACGAGGAGGGATCAAGGCCTTGATTTGGTTACTCCACCGAGCTCCCATCCAAACAGAGACCAATAAACTTCTCAATAATGAAGAGCAAAACGTTCAAGAAAAAAAAAAAAAAATTGAAGTGGAAAACGGAATCCTAGCAAATCCAGAAAACCCCTTTTGTGAACAAGCACAAATCAAGTGCATAACAAACAAATCTCGCTCTTTAAAAGAAGTTTTAACTTTTCTTGGCTAGACCCAATCCAACAGAGAATAAACGACAGGAAGGTGACTGGTAGGTAGGTTCCTTTCCTAGACTTTAAGCTTCTCTTTTACATCTCCTTGCTCTCTTGCGTTCACTTTTCAGACGAGAAATTAGGGGAAAAGTGGGAAAGTAGACGGTGGATTAACTTGGATTTCTTTTCGGACCGCTGAGAAGAAGATCGAAGACCCTTCCGTTGTTGACTTCATCTTTTGATGTTATCTTTTTGTCCTTTCTCCCACCAACAACTATGAAGAACTCAAGTCAATTTGATGGAAACATAAATTTTGTAATCACCGCATTAACTTCTAAATATATTTCTTTCTTACAAATGGCATGAAGAATAGGCTCGACCTTCAGAAAAACTTACCTTTCCATACAAGTGGGTGGCTGGGCTTCTGTTAGATAATGGGTTAGATTACCCAAGGCGTTTTTCTGAGCTGCAACTCTTTCGATGCTTGGTGATGTTAAGAGAGTTCTTATTTTCAGCATTTTAAAAAACAAATATAATAATTATGTCATTGTACCAATCAAGGTAGGGTAAATTTCAAAATATCCCTGAAGTATGAGTATTTATCGAAAAACCCTCAAACAAAAAATTCTCGCAGTCAAAATCTCGAACTATTAAAAATGCTCAAAAAAGACCTCAGCGGGGGTCGATAGCCCCCCAAATCTTAAATTACACGGGATTCGGGGGGCCGATTTAAAATCGTGGCTCCTTAAATCTAAAATTACACTAGATTCGAGGGGCCGCATAAAAATTTGAGAGGCCGCCCCGAAAATCGCGGGGGGGCACATACTGTAGCAGACCCCCATATAAAAATATGAGAGGCCGCGCCGAAAATTACTAGGGGTCGCGTATTGTAGCCGACTCCCGCAGTCTCAAATTATTCTTTATTTAAAAAATATCCAAATTCATAATTTGCTTTTCAATGTACTTTATGTGTGTTAAGATGCTGAAAACAAAGATAAGTAGTCGATGAACAACCTTTACAAGATGTTACATTGGATAAGAAGAAAACTTCCTCACATTTGTAAAATCCAGACTGAGAAGGGAGGTGGGGCACGACTATAAAATAAGGCTTTTGGGAGGCAGTCCAAACTCTCATCCTGTGATTTTAGTAGGTGTAAGTTGAAAATAAAACAATATTGCAGTAATTGTTGCAGCATCAAAATAAAAATACACTAGTCTAGAAGCTTTGGTCAGATCGTCTAAAATTAAAATGGAGTAGGCATTGTCAAGCTGAGGTGCATCGACATTTCCAGATTGGCCCCCCCACCACATATATAGCTACTACGAAACCAATTAAAAAAACAGCTTGCAATGAGAGATATGAGGAGTAATGGCAAGGAAGTACTTGACTCCTCTCTTAAATTTTGAAAATGTCTTGTGTCTAACAGAAAGGACACGTAGTTCGAGTCCAGTTAATAATTTTCCTCTACGAGTAAATTTCTTTTAACTGCCTTAGGATAAGATGTGATACCCTGGATGGTAGTA